>JARJDX010095452.1:0-12415 GCA_030264735.1 Gymnusa sp. GC000175
CAGACACACAGACACCACTTCGAAATCAACTTTTTCTGAATGAGGGAGGTCGAAAACGGATATTTCCGCAAAAATCTCGATTTTGAAAATTGTCGCGATTACTATACTTTAATTTACTTTATAAATGAAAGTAATATACAAGACAGCAGTAAGTTTTGCTATGTTATATGGCTTTCTTCTCTTTCTTCTTTCAGCCCATATTTTTCCACTTTTGAAAGTTTGTTTCCACAATCTTTTATCCTGGACTACGTGATATCAGGCTCGTCCTGCTACCTCTTACATCCATCGCATTTAAGGTCGTCCAATTCCTCGTTTGTCGTCCATCTACAGTGATATTCTCCAGCAACGTGCCTGCCCAGCTTCCCTTAAGTTCTGCAATTCTTCGCAGCGAATTCTATCTCTCAGACTCAGGCAGCATTTAAAAATTTTAACTTTTTAATAAAACAATCATAAATAAAATCCACAGTGACTTGGAAAAAAACTGCTCAGCAGCTTTATTAAATATATTTCAAGCATTTGATAGAGTGTAGACTGGGAACACTTTATAGGTTGAAGACCACACTGCCATATCTCTTACCAATATTTTTTTATAACAACTGTGAACATGGCGGGTTCGAGGGCTCTAGCACTGCAACCGTTGGCTTATTGTACTGATGTTCACATAATGGGTTACTCGAGAAGATCTGTTTAGCGAACTCCAAGAGCTTCTCGATCGTAGATGCCTGCTTGTTGGTTGGTTTTGGCTTTCCTGATTCCATGTTTGCCTTCCTCCAGTTTTCTAATGCAGGGCATTCGTATCTACCAATATTAAAATCATATCTTTATAACAGACAATTCTAAGTTACGCACATCTAAGAAACCTTTGCATTTTCTATTCACTCAGTGGTTTCCCCAGGGATGCGTATTAGGCCCGATATTACATTTAATTTGCATATCCAACTTACTAACAACGAAAGGCAGCATTTGCTAATAAATTCACATTGATAGTCTCCCAATAATTCTTCGGCGTATGGAATGAGTATTTTTATAAGGAACATGGAGAGGATTTTGTATGCTGTATTTAGTAGTAAAATTTCCCTGTAATTTTTACACTTTGTTCTATCTCGCTTTTTATGAATGAGTATAGCTGTTCCATTTCTGTTAGATTGTCTTCTCTCCATATTTGTGAGATTAGGTAAAATTTGTGTTTTGTTAGTTTTTGAGAACCTCCCCCTGTGTGTAGTTCAACATTTACATTGCCTTTTTTTACTTTAGTTATGGTCACTTTTGTTTCTTTGGGGTCTGTTGCTTGTAAAATTTGCTATTTTGACCTATCCATCCTTGTTGGTAAGGGCAGTGTAGCTCAGCAGTCTGGCTGCTGAGTGCAAGATCGTGGGTTTTGCAAAATATTTAAATGCCGAACAGTGCCCCAACTCCCCAACCTGCCTTGCCAGCGTGGAGTTTTATGGCGTAAACCTTCTCTGGTCCGAAATTAGATGAGAAATCATGTAACTTCAGTGGTTCGGAATCCACGCTAAACTGTAGGTCCACCTGCAATGTAAGTTGCCAGCAAGAGGCTAAACACCAGCATTGGTGTAACCAAAGCTGCCTATGATCCTTGTTGGTTAGTATAGATGTTTTTCAAATATTTCGCCCATATCGTTTAATCCATGCACAGCTTCGTGTATGAGCGTATTATCGAAGACCTTACCGAAAACGATTCACGCGCCTGGTTTATTTGTTGGAAGAAAGTTCTGGTTCTATTCTTTTGGTTGTCTTCGGCTATTTCATTCATTTAGGGGTATTTGCGCTTTTTTTCTTTGCCCACCCTTTCTGAGGTTTGCTTGCTCACTGAAAATATGTGCTCTTGTTCTCCAATTTATGTATATTATTTTTTACAGCTTCTTCTTACATGCTTTCTCTCATTATTCGTTGTATCATGGTTTCTTCTTTGTAAGTATCGTGAAACCTTTTAATTATTTTGCTGTTTTGGTGATACGATTCCTTCTTTACCTATTTGGTGACTATATGTAGATATTTTTCTATCATCTTAATTTAGCTTGTACCAGCTTGTGGTCAAATCCTATTTTTGCTCCGCCATAGCTACTCGCGTCGTTATTTATAATACATGTCTTATCGGTCTTGCTTATGATCGACCAGGTTAGATAGCCTTTCCCCCGATGGTATCCACGTCTGTTTGTGAATGTTTTGTAGCGAAACATTGTGCTTCTTACAATCAGTTTTCTGCACTTATAATGTTTATAAATCTACTTCTATTATCGTTGGATTTTGAGTGTAGACTGTAGTTGCCAATTGTGGAAATCAATTGTTGCACTTTTCCAATATTAGCGCTAAGATAGGCATATAATTGGTTTGTTCGTCGTATTCTTCAAGTGATGTCTACGCATTGATAACAGTGGTGTTATGGAATAAAATTTTTATTCACAGTTGCGATTCTGTCAAAACTTCAAGCTGAAAGTCAAATATATGTTATCGATGTTTAATTTAACATTATTTTAATTAGCAAATTTTAATTAAAATTATTAAAATTTTTATTTTTTAAATATATTATTTATACATATTTGTTTAATAATAATAATAATAAATTGTTTATTGCAAATATAATTAGTGGTGAGGTATAGTTTGATATGGCAAAGAATTAAATGAAAGTTTGTTTCGTAATTAATTCGAATTCGCAAAGTGTGTAAGCAACTCACATAGTTGCAAAGTGAGCAAAATTAGTTTAACTTGTTGTACAGTTGTAACAATAGGTAATTGTTAAAATTAGATTGGATCAGAAATGTTGTTATAAGATAAAATAATCGTTTACAATTAAAAATGTTTCTCTCGAGATAGTATCGAGTGTGTGGTCGGTGGTCAAGTTTTGATTTATTATATCAGCCTTACCATGAAAGCCTGTGCAAATTGCCTATCCTCTTGTCAGTGATTTATATTAATTGAAATTATTTAGCTAAAGCATTTTCCTGTGTGGGCGAATAATGTTAGTGTAACCTGACAATTGATTAACCATTAGTGATATAAAAATCAATTAAAATAAGAAGGGGTCAGACGCGCAAGTTTAATTATTCAACGGAATCAAATCATTTTCCGTATTCGATTTTCTTCGAATATAAGTACGTGAAATATTTATATTCGTATTGGAATCTTGAGGGTGTGTAGTTTATTGCAAAGTAAAATGTCCTGTTAGAAATTTTCTGGCTAAACTGAGTGTCACGTCCTGCACTGTATTCCAATATACTCGACTCTACTGCGGTCAACGAAAAATTGAACATTTACATCTTGCATTTACCTTTAGCCAAAAAAAGAATGATACTTTCATCCCAGCGGATTCTTTTTTTAATGTAAATGCTAAAACCGCCATGAACTGATTTGGTTTTAGATGTAAATGAAATTTATACAACTGTAAGTGCTTTTATATTTGTATTTGTATTCAAATCGCTAAGAGATTACAGTTCTAATCACTTTATTTAACTAAATATTTATCGATAATTTAACTGTTCTCAGTTTTAGGTTTGATCACGCTTGATTGTAATAATTATCAAAATTTATTATTCAAATGAACGAAATATATGCATTAGTTCATTATCTATACAACATTAAGCGCAAAATCATTTAATAATTAATACTTGCCTTAATTTACTTTAAAAAAATCCATAATAAAACATGAATTATTGATAAATCCGATAATTTCAGATAATATGTCCTACATTGAGTTTTTCCATGAAAATTGTATCATTACATAATTTTTTATGATGTAATTTCTAATTTATTCCAAATTTATTTTTCAATTTAATTAATTTTATTAAGCGTACCGATTAATTTTATTTATTTATTTATTTATTAAGATCAGGTACAAAAGTAATACAGCAAATGTACATCAAGATCCACACATCCACTACATCCTGCATGAGGTAATACAATAAGCTGCAGGCTCTTTTTTTATCAAAACTATCAAAATATAAAATTTTCCTCATCTACTCATAATAATATTCTTCTTTAATCAACTATTTTAAACAATTATCCTATTACTTTATCATAAGATAAAGTATTGTAATCGTCAAAAAAAAAGTTGAGATTTTATTAGCAATATACCTTTTAGAGTCCTATAAACAAGAATTGACCAAAATTTAAAATTGTCTGTTTATGTGTGTGTGTGGTGTGTATGGCGCGTTTTTGTGGGCAAGGTTTTTTAAAAACTATTAAAGATATTACCACCAAAATTCATATTTAGGCTTTTAACAATAATTGGAAAAGCCCAGTTACTTTTGGCTAAAATCACCAACCAGTAGTGGTAGTTTATTGGTGAGGTTTTTCGTTTTTTTGCAAATATTTGAAAAACTATCAAGTTTATGGAAAAAACAAATACAAAAGTGTTTAAAATTAAATTTGAAACAAATTTTGTCCCTATTATTTTTTTCAAAATTTTACACTTTAAAAACTCATTGTATGATCAAGTCACTTGGGACCACATCAAATTTTTTATAATTATTGGGATTCTACATATTTTAAAGCTACCTATTTTAAATTTTTTTAATACAGCCAGACAGTCTAAACTCAATAAGTCAAAAGATTTTATCATTTCAACAATTTTAAGCTTACATCTGCTTCTTCTTCTTCTTCTGCTTTTTAATAGAAAATACTGCCTTTTTTAGGAATAAGCATGCCTGATGTTGTTGCTGCATCTTATTTTTGGTTATCCTATCGACCTTCTCTTTCGTGGTGAGTTGTCTTTGGCGATTCTCACAACTATCGGCTCACATGGTCCTTTCACACAATCCGCCTCTTGTTGGTCCATTCCACTATAAACTATATCGTCAGTGCTGCATATTTTTCTGATATTTTGGTTTGTTACCCTTCTCAGGGTTTTGCCGCATATTCGTCTTAGTACAGCCATTTCTGTCGTTCTCGTTATTCTTTCGTTTGTTGTGGTACCTGATCGTGCTTCGGCTCCATACGCTAGGATGGTTCTTATATGACTTTGTATATACGCCTTTTGTTTCTTGGCTTAGATATTTATTACGCCAAATTGCATCTTTTAAACAGCCATCTACTCGGTTAGCTTTTGATATTTGTTTTTGGATTCCGCAGCTTAGCATGACCGTTTTCAGATAGTTCAATGTCTACTTCTAGTTTGCATCTTATTGGAGACGTTGCTATGGCCATTGATTTAATTTTTCTGCGGAAATCTGCATGTGGAGTTTTTTTGGCTGTGGTTTTGCTATGGTGTACGAGATGTTATAAATCAATCGTCTTCGTTTTGCGCCTCGAGAGTAGCGCCATAAGCATAGCAGATTATTTTAAGTTCTTGTGTTTCCATCTTATAGCCTCTTTGGAGTTTGACGCTGTTTATAATCTCATTCATTAAAAGATTGAATTATATTCGGCTAAGTGGGTCTGCTTGCTATATGCCAGTTATGATAGTTCGCTATATATTTTTACTACCAGCATGTTGTCCGAGCAATAATGTCTTATTTGTTCTTATTATTTCGGAAAGGATGTACTTTTTGGAAAATTACACCATTGTTACACCATTTAGCTAAAGCCTATCAAATGCCTACTTATGATAGTTTGCTATATATTTTTACTTTCATCATGTTGTCATATGTCTTCCATTGTTCTTATTATTTCGAGACGGATGTGTTTTTTTGGGAAGTAGGTGTGTTACACCATTTAGTTGAACCCTTTAAAATGCCTACATATACAGGCTAGTCTACTGTACTCTAGTGATTTTTCCCTGATTTGTTGATTATGATTAGGTGTACTCGTCAAGATCTTACGGTTCTGAATCTCTTTGTTTTCGTCAGATTGCTTGCTCTTGTTTTGAGTATTTTTGTTGGGATTTTGGTCCATACTTCAAGAATGGCGTTTAGTAAGTTGATCGCTCTATAATTTTTAGGATCTTTCTTCTTCTCTTTCTTAAAAAGAAGTTTTAGTATATCATAAAAATCCCGTTCCATTTATTGTTAGTTGTCGGTGTTCTACTTTAACTTTTCTTAATAGTACAAGAGTGTTTCTTCTGATCCGTTTATAGTGATTGTATGCTTGCTATATCCAAATTTTTGTTTAAAAGCGCATTTTATTTCTCATTGCATTGTAGTTTTATTTCTTTACAGGAACATGGTGTTTTCTTAACTTTTGCGAGTTCTTCTTAATCCCTTTGGTTCCTAGTGCTTTGTTTGCTGCTGTTGCAATGCTGTATTTTATATTGTTTTTACAATCTCACTTGGTGTTTTAGGGTTGGTTATAAATTTACCTGTTGGTACAGTTCTCTTATTAAAACCCCATACAGGCCTTTTACTTTAAAGTGTGTCATAGTTGTATTACTGTAAGAGCTTCTCTTGGTTCTTAGTTAAGTTCTTATTTTGTTTATTACTAGGTTATGGTCGCTCATTGGGTCAGCTGATGTGAAGGAGCGCACGTATCGAACCTTTTGCGAAGCTGTTCACTTTTACTAAGAGCGTCTTGGGTTTTTTATTACCAAGTAGGTTGCTGGTCTTGCCCACGAAACCTTCTTCTTTTCTCAGGGCTTAGGACCGGCTGCATAACCTATGAACTATTCAGCTCACATAATAACAAAATCTTGTGGTTGAGTTTTATGTAATTTTTTCATAATTGGATGCAAAAATTAAAAAACAGTACTATAAATAAATGTGTCAATTTAATTATGTTTGTGACACCAAAATAATACAAATAAATCAAAAATTATAATCAATAACATCCATTTTTGTTTCACTTAAAAAAACATTTAATAATTACTTAAATAAATAGTTAAGTGGGTCAGTGGTAAAGCACTTAATTTTGATTCAAGGTATTTTAGGTTCAATTCCCGATTTGTTGTAAATTATAACGCTAAAATTATTTCTGGGCTCTGGAAAGTTTTGTCACTATAAAATATCTCTAGATTATTACTCTTAAGCTCCAATAACTCTATTACTTGGCCCACAATTACCAAGGCGGAAGCACCTCTCTAGGTCAATAACTTGTTATTAAATAAAATTACTAAGTAATTTCTTATAAAAATAATTTATTAATAATCTGTTAAACTTTAATAAAGGACCGAAAATTTTAATTAATTACAGGATTGAAGTGTTAATGATTTAAAATTTTATTTAAAAAATCGTTTTAAATATTTTTAAATAAAAACATCCTCGACAAATGTAAGCTTGTAATTTTTTGTAGCCTCTTCTTTTGATGGATAAAGGGCTGTCTTGAATGGCAGCTCTTATTCGCTCAGTTTGATTTGAAGCCAGACCACAAGAGAAGAAGGAGGTATAAGCTAACGAAAGTGTTTCTCAAGTTTCAAAGCCAAAAAATGATATTCTTTTGATGCTAAACAGAAATAATTTTTTATGAATATTAGAAATTTATAAAAATCGAATTTAATTACCCCAATTCTTTTAAATGCAATTTTTATTAATGTAATTTTAATTAACGCAATTTAACTAAACACAATTTAAATAATCGCAAATTAGTGGTGAAATGATCGTTATTTTGAAATTTCGTTTTATTATTGAAAATTGAATCTAATGTTAAATTTTCGTGCATTTAATCTTGGGTAAATCAATTTCCTTAACAGCTTAATCCTGCTGCTTTAAAATTCCGGGGAATCTTATACATTAAAATAGAGCAGTTTTAGTTCAATTTTTGTTGCACGTTTTAATATCGATTGAGTTTAATTTAATTTATAAAACTAGTCCTTAGAGCTTTTTTTGATTGGTTTTAACATGTAAGTACCTATGAAAGTTTCTAGTTAATTGATCAAAATATAAAAGACTATGTGCGCTTTACAAATGATGACATGCAAAGGAACTTAAGCTCAACTCCATTAATCATTTTACATTGTTACAGTAGTAACATGGAATAAAAACAACATTATAAATGAATGAAAAAGAAAGTACTTTAAAAAATACTTAAATGGAAGCAAAAAAATGGGTCATTTGTCGTGATGCATACATATTACTAACTTAACTTTGGAATATTTTTTGTTAACCCCAAAAAAATTTATGTAAGTTTTTATTTGCATGAAATTTAATCATTGTCATTCATGTAAAATAATTACCGTACAAGAAAATTAATTGTCTTACATATAATTATCGTACACGTAAAATAATAGTCGTATATAAATATAATTGTCGTACACATAAAATAATTATAGTTCTTGAAAAATAATTGTCGAACATGTCGTATTCAAAAGTTGGATATATCATGTAGAATAGATAAAACAAAGTTTTAAGGATTTAATAAAATTGGATTCATTTCGATTTTAAAAGCAATAAATAAAAACAAGTTCAACGCGCTTTATAGGGAATTTGTTGTCGTAAATCGTAGCGCGTTATAAAACAAAAACACTTAAAACAAACTCAAGTGCAAATTTGTAACTATTCGATCTCTGCATTCTTTTATTTAGTTTAAAGAATGCTTCAACAATTTTTGTCATTTTAAATTTGTTTTACAAGTTTCAAGATAAAATATTTGGTTTAGTTATAAGAGTTTTGAAGATAATTTAGAACCTCTTAGGTGACAATGAAACTTTGTGCGCGTTTAACTTAGAGAAATAATCAAAGAGCTTTCAACATTATATGAGAAGATACGTGCGCTCAAAGTATATGTGCCGAGATTTTAAAAATAATTGATGGTTTACATCTGAAGAATAAAAAGCTTAAACACGAAAATTAGGTGCATGTTATTGGTTTATAAAATTAATTTTTAGGGTTGAAGTTGAGTTGTCAGGAATATATGGAGCGTGTTGGTTTTTTGAAATGCATATGGGTTTTATTGGTGGGCCTATAAAGTGATGTATACGTTAAGGTTGGCATTGATAAATAGGGTGGATAGTTGAGAAATTGATAGGAGGATTTGGCCGACGGAAAACTCCAGTGCATAATAATTCAGGCAGGAGAAGTATTCTGTGGCTTTAGCTAGATAGATAGATGGATAGGAAACGATTGGTCTGGTGTGAATGGAGGTGGTCGTGGTCATTGGGAGTAATTGAGATGGATTAGACTTTCTTTTCTCACCTGAACCAGTTGAAGTAGCAACTGTAGTGCTAGAACTGGTTGGAAGTTGTGGAGATGGTTGCGGTTGTGGATATTCTAAATCACAACACTCTCGTTCGGGAAATTCGCTGCACGCCACCCAGCCAAGCAAGGCCAGCAGCCACAGAAGAAACCCAACACCGCACATACCATCCGCAACCAAAAACTAGCTCACATTTCCACGTGATTTTGAAATTATTCAGCACCTTTTACACTTGGATCATCACTCATAATCTGTGCGGATTTTTGGGTCTCTTCAGTGGCGGTTAAAAATACGTCCTTTCAGGATCATGCATCTGCTAAAGTTTTACGAATTGCGTCTACGAGTATCGCAGTTTGAGTTTGCACTTTCACCGTCCACGTTCGAGCGCGAAGCAGCAAATGTGTAGTGCGCTGCGACGCCACGAGGTTGGTCTCTCCGTCCTCGAACCTCCCTTACTTGCGCACCCCCACCGTGGCTACTATTATTATACTGTACTACATTCTTACATCCAGATTGATCTTTTGGAACAATCGTATTACACTTCATTAAAACGCTTCGTTGAGGCTTTTCAATATTCAATTTAATTGTCTTATTCTATTAACTCATTGCATGATTATACGAAAGTGCCGTCCGCAACTACCTAAACTTCCTCCGAAGAAGGTGCTTCCAAATTTATCTCACGTATATAATATTCAGTATTTATATGTATAAGCCGGAAATGGTCCGGAATGATTCGAATGACCCCTGGCAGTATTTAGCAGTTTATTGGCAGGCACTTTCCGGTCTTCGTGTAGTTAAAGCGGAACCTGTTATATCTTAGACCACCGTGATTGGCTCCGAATCCTAGATCGGAACAAAAGACCCACAATCGATAAATCTCATCGAGAGAGGTAACAGCAATATAACACAGTTCTTGGTGGTTGCACCAGCTTCAAGGGTGGACTTGATAACGCAGGACGAAACAAATGACCACACATTTACTGCCATATAAGTAAATCCAACTACCCTTATTCTTGATTAAATTTTACTTATTTTATTTTTTAAAATTTACAAATTTTAAAACCCAACCAAATTTTATCGATTAAACATTTTTAAATAAAATAATTCTCATTTAAATTCATCACATTACCTGACTTAAAAATGCACTATGCCATGAAAAGTTACTTTGAAAGCACTTTCCATACACTACAGCATAGATTCTCAAAGTCTATACCATACCTCATAAAGCAACTGAAAGGTATTGATATAACTTAATGTCCCACGATCTTTTACTGCATTAACTTAACAGTACATTCCTTCTCAAATATCCTTCTCGACGAAACTAATCCTAAGAAGTGATAAACTCGTGAATAAAATAAAAACACTTCAAACCCGCCAACTTTATAACTTTAACACATAAATCCAAATAGAATATTCTCTCTAAAGATACATATTATATGCTTCACCAAAATATTTACCACAATAAATACTCACGAAATTTATTCAAACGTTTTAAGTATTCTTTTGAGACTTTATATATTCACTACTTTTACTAAAATATGTTTAAATCAACTAAAATTTTTTGTAATTTTTTAGAAATTAATTTGAAACAACTTTTTTTTTCTCAATTTTCATAGGATAGAAATTATTATAATAGTATTGTATTCGTACAGAAAAAAACTGAAATTGTAGTGGAAATATACTTTTTAAAGTCCCTTGAACAAGAATTGATTAAATTGAATTAAAATATATCTGCGTGTGTGGGTCTGTAAGTATGTAACAACTTGTGCGAATTACCAAAACGTCATGACATTTTAAAATTATGTAGTCAATGTGGAAACCACACTACATTAGGTAGACTTACTTTTAATGAAAAGAGGTCATCAAATATAAATTTACGTCTCAAATTTATATTGAAAATGTCAATACAAAAAAAAAACAGCTTAAATTTTATTTTATTTAAAAAAAAATCTTTAATTGCAACTGAAAACAACATTAAAGTCAGCAAATTTTCTTCATATAATAAAAGAAAAGAAGAAAATGTAGATAACTCCGGACAAATTTATCTACAAAACAAACGCGACTTTTCTCATGCACGTAAATTCATTTGTATAATTACATAGAGTTGTTTGGAATTAAATTTTTTTGATAGCATTAATTAATTGTATTATATAAATTTAATAAAATTAAAATTGTAACCATAAATATTTAAAAATTTAAATAAATTGTAATTAATATTTTTAAACAAATTAATTAATAATTAATAATAAATAATATTTTAATTACTTTTCATATATAATAAATTAAATTTTTATTATAAGTTTCTCCCCAAAAAATGTTTAAAATATACAGAGAAGCCAGAAAAGAGTGATAACCACATGATGTCGTAGTTGGGCCACCCAACTAACACCAGTTACCAAACTGTTGAATTGGCGATTCAAGCTAAGCGATACGCCCTCCAGCGGAGAAAAATGTACTTCTTCTGTAGTGGGTACTTTATTTAATACATAAGTTTTTACATAACATATACAGCCATGCTCACACCACTGCTGGTGTTAAGCCTCTTCTCTGCCTGTAATGCTGGCAACTTACATTACATATTTACATATTTAAACGATATTTACAAATTCACCAAGCGTAAAAAAAACAACCAGAAAAGAGCCCAGCCACAGAAAAACACAAAAAAGCACCAAGTTACTATTATTAAAATTTGTCATAACCTTATTTTACCCATTTAGAGCAGGATTTCTATTAAGTAGTTATCGGATGATCTACTATTAGTGGTAGTATTAGATTTTTTGTTTTCGTTATCAACATAAATTTGATTTTCTTTGAGTTCAAGTTTAATCCTCTTTTTTGGTAATTTGATTTGCTTTCTCCACCATGTTTTGTGGGTCTGTTAAGTTTTCCGCCATAACTATAGTGTCGTCTGCGTATCTTAGATTGTTGTTTCATTGATTGTAATTCCGTTTATGTCGTTCCTTTATGACTGGGTCTAAGTTATTGTTAAACAGTATCTGGCAGGCAAATCTGATAAAAATTGTACAACTTAAATACGGGTGCGGCCCAATTCCGAATACTAAAATCTCGAATGCCTAAAATCCCGATAGCCCAAAATCCCAAATGCTTAAAATCCCGAATTCTTTTTCTCTCTTTCTCTCTGGCATTACGTCCCTGCAAGGGATTTTGCCGCCTCCACAACCCTCTTCCATCCAATTCTGTCTTCCGCCGCCCGCTGTCAGTTGTTGATACCCAACTTTCTTAGGTTAGCCAAGACGTCGTCCCTCCATCTTAACCTGAGGCGTCCAATCGGTCTTCTTCCCTCCATTTTTGCATGCAAAACTTGTCTGGTTGTTCTGTCGTTTTCCCTTCGTTGCACATGACCTAACCATCTTACTCGCATAGATTTTATATGACC
>JARJDX010095453.1:0-13033 GCA_030264735.1 Gymnusa sp. GC000175
TTAAACCCGAAAGTAAGAAAACTTACATCGAGCTCAGTCGCGAAAGTCTAATTTCTAAATTAATTTTTAAACTGTTTGGAATTTTAAAAAATTTTCAGCAGAATCTAAGGCAGCACAGAAATCTACATAACTTTGTCCATTTAATCAAGACTCTATCTATACTATAATAATAAGAAAGATACGAATAGTAGGCTATGCAATTTAGACCACCCTGTATATTTTATTTACAATACATATTCAAGAAACGTCACCATCATTAATAAAAAAAATATATGTTTTTGTTTTGACATTTTAATTTTTCATATTTATAATCAATATTTTGAAATTGATTAGAATGTTGAATATGAAATATGGAATTAATAAAACGTGATTTGTTCATCAATTTTATTATTAATTGACATTATGCATGATCCTGTCCCTGATTAGAAATCTTTAATTAATAAAACGCATATATTATTGAACGTAAGCACCAATAAAATTATAAGTAAAATTGTTTATAGTTTAACCCAAAATTAATTTTAGAATAAAAATGGTATACGTATTGAAGTTGATGTTATTATTGTGAATTTAATTATTAGTCCAATTATAAATTAAAACTGCAATAAACATATTTTTGTGCCCATTTTTCCATAAAAAAATAAATGGCGAGTTTTAATTATAATTTATCGCACTTTGTAGATTAAATTATAATTTATTTTGATTAAAGTTAAAATTTATGTAAAAGAATTCGTGATATAACAAGCATTTTTTCGTGTCCTAATCAATAGCTAATAGTTTAATAAATTTTGCAACTCGCGTAATATAATATTTTGCTATTAATTTCTGCATGGTCAATGATGCGGAATATCGGGTGTACTTTCTAAGCGGTGTAAAAATGAATAGTATTACTTTTCATTATTAATCGCGGAGTAAATAAACTAGCGAGAAAATTATAGATTCGATTAATATTTTACATATTGCACTCATCCAATGAGCTTTCCATGCAATTACGTGCTCCATTCGTACCAAGCGGGAAATAATATTTTTTAAAGCTATGAAATATAGGAAGAAAAGTTTACTGTTTCTTACACTTTTATCAGTGAGAGCCTAGAAAATTATCAGGGCAAATATTTAGATAGTTTTTAGGGCGCTTTATTTGAGTTTCAACTGACTTTTTGAAAGGCATGTTTAGAATTTTAACGTTTAAATGTTCCATTTGAAAAAAATCAATTAATCAACGAAAATTTTATATATAGGTATTAAAATATAATTTGTTTGCATATAAAACTGTTTTCCATTATCATTAAAATGATTGTCTACATTCAGGATAATTAAGGCTTCTACTTAATTATCAACAAAAAGGTGTCCTCGACATGAAAACTGCTAATTAATTGTAGACAATTTAGTCATCATCCCTAATGAATCAGAGAATGAATCAGAATCAACAAGAAAATGTGTCAAAAGGCAAGGAATAATATAACTACATAATTATAAGCGCAATCTAATCGATCGAGTAATTATAAGCAGAATATAATTTTTCGAAGCGACTTTTAATCACAAGCAATTTTATCATTTGTGTGCTATCATAAGTCATACGATATATTGTTTTGTATACGCTTCAAGATAACAAATTTAAAGTAAACTCGTCCAAAGGGCATTGGCCGATACGATTAACGATGCAATTGGTAGAAAACGTTGTCCAATCGTAAAGAGCGTCGCGACGCCTTTGCACAGACGTGTTTCAATCAATAAAGTTTTATAAAATGGCGCCAAGATGTTCTCCCTTCCTCTTTCGATTCAATTTTTCGTTTTCACAACGAAACGGATATGTGGGGTGTACGATTAAAAATGTGATTATATTTTAAACGTGGACGGAAAAGTAAACATGATAAGAAGTTCGGCCTTGGAGATCAAGATAATTTACATTTACTTCTTACTCAGCGTATTAATTTATATTTTATTAAATTAAAAATACATTAATTGTAAACGTTTTAATTACAGTAAAATTATATTAAAGGTAATGTACAAAAAAATAACAACATTTTGGTTTTTATCATCTCCTAATTATATTATTAAAATGTAAAGTGCTGTCTTTTGCTTAATACATTTTTTCTAGAATTCATTTATTTTATATTCATTAGCGTATTAATTACATAACACATGTTTCAAAGATGTTGAGTAAAATTATAAACACAAAGGACCATGCGATTAATTTCTTATGCGCATCCTCCAATTCTTTAACAAAGTATACGTTATAAATGCAGAAAATATCAAATGACTAAGTAGGGTTAACAGATTTGTGAATATCATAACTGGAATACGAGGGAGTTTGGGGTTTCAACACATAATTTGGAAGGGTGTCAGAGAAAACGTAAAAAAACACAATGTTGAAGGCATTTTCAATCTGTAGGGGTCCTTTGTACCTGCCACTGAACTTAAGCGTCATTGGGAAGCAATTAATAATTGATTATTAATAATAGTATAGCGAGCGAAAAAGTGCATAACTTTTCCAAGATTTTTTTTAATACAGTGATATCGAGGTTAAATAATTACCACGTGACCGCGTAGGTAGGTAGCCCAAACGACATTTTATATTTTAATGCTGGTTAATCTATGCAATTAATCACATGTTTGGATATTTCAATCATTGGCGTTCTTTGTAACTAGTTTCATGCGTCATCTACAAAAAAAAATTGTTAAAATAATAAAAACAATATTTGTATATTTTCCGATAATTTAAAAAAAGAAAAAATAAAGAAATGCATTTTTTAGCCCCCATATAATATCTTGCAAAGCCTATTTCACATTTTAAAAGCAATTTGCACAGTAAACCTTTATAATGAACCCATGCGGTTTTGACCACTGTAGAAGTGGTCATTTATTCTCCATTTTGTACAGCTTTATTTTTTTTATTTAATCTAAAATGTTACCATCAGTTTTCACTACAATTACAATAAGTAAATATATTACCTCTGGAAAAAAAACCTAATTTAATATGATATAAAGAACTATAAAATATTTTTCCATTTAATTGGAATTGAACGGTAAATAAATAAATTTCTAATAACATGAACTAATTAAATCAAAAGTTCGAGTTTAAAAATTGATAGATCTTAATATTATACCCCTCTTTCAGCTATTAACACATTTTGCAAAAGCATTACATTTTAAGTAAAGAGTAAAGTAGGTGTACATATTGGCTTAAAAAATTACGATAATTTGCAATAGCCAAGGGTTTATTAAGCTTATCAAACTCATTAAATCTTAACTGTTTATTAATGTGCACTAATCTAGACTATAAAGTCCCTACAAAGTTTAAAAAGTTATTTAAAAGTATTTCTAAAGAAAAAAAAATTTACAGCGAGAGACTCTAAGTAATTATGTAGATGAAAATAAATTTGCAGTAATACATAAATATTTTATCATGTCCATTTAAATATTTTTATGAAAGATTCAAGATGTAAGACTTAAAAGCTAAGGGCTGGACTATTTTTTTTAAAACGTTGGCAAATAAATTTATAGGCGAATCAAATTAATTTTTCCCGCCATATTTTGGGCGGAGCTTAAGCTAAAAATGGGTAAGCGCATTTTTTACGTTTAACTAATTCATTTGGTCCATACCATATTTATTTAATGCAGCCACTTTTTTCACACCAGCTTCAGAAAATTTATGAAACGATACATTACGATTTCGCCTGGCTAATGAATTGCAGCCTAATACATCACAAAATACCCAAGAATATTTGTTTGGTTTGGGTTCCATTACTCACTTTAATGTTACTTTTAATAATTTACAAGTGACACTTTACTTATTTTACAATGCTTTGAACGGGATGGCAAAAATAATTGCATAAAAGTAAACCAACAACATGTAGCTTATATTTAGGTTATGAAGTTACCCATTTCTAGTAAAGTTCGAAATTCTCCGCTAGATAGCGTATCGCTTAGCTTGAATCGCTTATAGGTAAATAAATATAATACACGTCAGTTTTAAACAAAACTTTTTTATACGTCAGCTTATAACATGTAAGACGACGACAAAATGTTCCAATACTCTGGGTAGGGTCGCCTTATACGCCGGATACAAAAAAGATACTAAAAAAATTAATTGTAGCGTCTTATACATCTCCTATATTTTACAACCAAAACAAAAAGCAAAATCGGGTAAACGAAGTGCGAAAAAATTGTAAAATTTAACGTTCCTTAAGCATTTCAAATACTTTTCAAGATGTGACAAGAAGTGCCGAAAAATTGTAAAAGTCAAATATTCATTTCAAAACGCAAAATTTTGATTCAGCAAATTGTCATATCTCCGTTAATTTGCAACCAACATCAACAAACATTGTCTTGTACACTGCTACAGGCTACAGCTTGCCAATTATAAATTGGCGTGTGAAATGCGCAGAAGCCTGACAAGGATAAGGCGCATGAGTACATTCCAAGGCAAAATTATAAGTATTCCCAATTCCGCTTCTTCAGATATAAATTTTAAAATTACTTTTATCTTTGGTTTTAAACACCATCTTAGGCGCAAAAAGAAATACAAAATAAAATACAATTTAGTATACATAACAACTTTTTCAGAAACTGTATAGTGTATAGTACTTAGCTCTAAAGCTGACCATTCACGGTCGTTCCAAATCGAGTGGCTTGGCGCTACATCACTCCAATGGAGTGACGGAGTGACCAAAGAAATAATAGTAAAAGGAAGGTCATTCAAGATCGCCGCTCCATTTGGAACGATTGTGAATGTCCAGCTTAAGACAGCAGTGTCACTGTATTTATTATTATTATTATTATTATTATTACTATTATTATTATTATTATTACTATTATTATTATTATTATTATTATTATTATATTTTTTAATGTCTTATTTGTTCGATCTTTGGACATAAGTCCTTATACCCGTCGGTTCAGCGTAGTTGTGGTCTTCATATTGATCTTTGGCCATGGTATCGTGTCCATTGGAATAGCCTATTCGCCAAAACTTTTTCCTGATTTCTGGAAATGTGATCGGCACAACTCCATTTTAATTCGGCCATTGTTTCTTCAACAACTTTAAGTTTAGTTGTGTTTCTTTGTTTCTTATATCTGTGTTACTTGTTCTTTGTAACGTGTTGTACAAATCTTCGTAGAAATCTGCTGCTGTAGTTAAGACAGCACTGTCACTGTACTTATTATTATATTTTTTAAAGCTTTATTTGGTCGTTCTTTGGACATAAGTCCTCATACTCGTCGGTTCAGCGTAGTTGTGGTCTTCATCTTGATCTTTGGCCATGGTATGGTGTCCATTGGAATAGCCTATTTGCCAAACTTTTTTCCTGATTTCTGGCAATGTGTCCGGCAAAACTCCATTTTAATTCGGCCATTGCTTCTCCAACAACTTTAAGTTTAGTTGTGTTCCTTAGATCTGTGCTACTTGTTCTTTATAACTTGTTGTACAAATCTGTGTGCCTCGTTGACGTAATAATATTTACTGCAAACAGTCCTAGGCAAAAAATCTCATCACCTACCATTTTGGCGTGAACCACTACTAGGTTTTCGCTTGAGAAACACTGCTCTATACTATAGCTGTTTTGTGTGTTATTTTTCGTCTAGAAAATTTCTTCCCCAAAATTTTCTTGATTTTTTCGTTTTTTTTCGGTGGTATGTTACCTGTTTTTACTTTATCATAGTATCATAGAAAACAAAAATTAAGATTTTAGTAAAAATACATGTTTTAGTCCGGCTGCTGAGTGCAAGATCGTGGGTTCGCGCCCCTTAGCATGCAAAATATTTATTTAAATATTTAAATGCCTGCCTCAACACCCCAAACCGCCTTGCAGCGTAGCCATGAAAGCTAAAAATCTTCTCTGGTCAGGAGTTAGATGAGAAATCATGTAACTCTACTAGTTCGGAATCCACGCTAAACTGTAGGTCCACCTGTAGTGTAAGTTGCCAGCATTGCAGGCAGAGAAGAGGTTATGCGCCAGAAGTGGCGTGATAATTAGCTGACGACGACATCTTTTAGGCTAAAGACGAATTTACCAAAAAAAAAAATGTGTGTGACTGTAATAAGTGTGTGTATGATGCCTGCGTATACAATTTTTTCGTAATTCTTTATATATGGTTAAATGTTAAACCAATATTTTCGATTAATATCATAAAACCTGAATCCGACCCTGACTATAATTAGCTTTGAGTAAAATTTTTGCTGCATTAGTTGCAATTAAAAGTTTTCTCTTATCTGTATTGATTATTATAATAAAGGATGCAAGCTTCCGTTTGGTTCACTTTTATATTTATTTATTCTGTTTGTGTAGGCGTAGATGCCTATGTGGTTTTTACAGGGAGTTAAATAAAGATTTATTCCATTTTAATTCGATCTCTTTGAATCTTTATTCAAACAAATAAATTGGAAATTGTTAATCCTTTAAATTTAATTTAATTAAATTAAATCCCAATAAATTTTTACAAAATCCATCCTTTTGTTTGTCTGTTTTTTTTTGTTAAGGACTAAATAAAATACAAAAAAATGTAACTCTAGTTAGGTGAAGACGACGAGACATTACGGTCTGTAAAGGCATATGATCAAGTAGCTACAAATTCATAATTAACCCCAAGAAAATTGTCTGAAAATTTGCGACACTGGACATTTTTTTTGCTTATATTCCAACAAGGACAGAAAAGGGTAAGAATTACAGCAAATTTTTAGTTTTCACTAACTGCAGAATAATTTTAAAATGTTATTTGTAATAAGAAATTTATTGTTTGGAAATCAGAACGTTTATTTGTCATAGTACGAAATCCAAAACCCTATGAGTAACTTTTGATAGTCAGCAATTTGTCATAACTGCCTTATGAGCCTGCCTCGAGCGAGCGAAAGTAATAAAACAAAACATCAAATACGCAAAAATCGCTGCGGTTGAGTATTAAACAACCGCAAAATATTAAGTTGCTTTTTTATGATAAAAATTTTCCATCCACATACAAGTGTGCTTCTTTAAAAATTTAAAAACACATTTTGTGCTTTAATTTATTTTTTGACTTTTTTCTGAAACATATATTCCAAGACCTCGATGGTCTCCTAGATATTAAAACGATTATCTCAAAATTTCGATTATTTCTCTATGGGTCCTTTGGATCGCTAGAAATTTTTGTTGGGACGTGAATGATTTTGGTTAGGTTTATTGATAATAATAAAATTATGATTAGAAGTCAATTTTGAAACCAAAAAATTAATCCAAGTTGGGTAGAATCGCTCTTTAAAATTAAAAGCATTATTTGCTTAGAAATTCATTCGTTAGCATGTACCTTGGCGGCTTTGTAAAATGCAAAACACACTTAGGGCCTCAAAATTAAATTTAACCAAAGCTCAGATTTTTGGGCTTTATTACAAGATAAGCCTTTATTATTTTAATATCTTCTACAACTTTTTCCCTTAAGAAGGTAGGTCTACCTGTTGACTTTCTTTTGCAAATGCAATGCTTGTTTTCAAAGCAATGAATAAGATTTTGTTTATGATGTACGAAGTTCTCATAATGTACATTAAAATTTGGGAAAGCTTCAGCAAACTGCTCAAAGTAAGAGGATGGGATGCTGCAAGGGAATGTCCACAAACCATCAGCTTTTCGCATGCCACTTTAAAAACGAGCCATAAGAATAAATTCTCTTATAAATGGCATGCCTCTTATAATCCAAAATAAGAGTTAATGTCATCTTATTTTTAACTATGAGGAAAACTTACTATCAAACACCTTGATGGATACCTTTTTAGTTCTGAAACGAATTTGTTTTGTTTGAACTTTGAAATTCGCGGTAAAACACAAATAAACTTTTAATGTCAGTTACAACGAACGCCAAATGTCATTCGGGCTGCCTACCGCGGTGACGTAGTTATTAATCAATCTCGATAGCACGGTATAACCTAAGCTTTTTTGCAGCATTTAGCAATTCATTATAAAAAATCTTGAGTTAGAATGCTTTCAATTTATTAATTAAAAAATAGCTCCTGTTTTATTTAAATATCAAACAAACAGGATAAGCTAAGAAAAGTAATAAAAAGTTGATAACCTTTCTTGCGTCACCAAATGCATCATTAATCCATAAAAAAATTAAATTTAACACCAACAAACCTCATTTAGTAAAAAAAAGAACATTATGGGGTATAAAATGTTTCAATTATAAAATTACAGCTAAGGGGTGGATTTTTAACGAAACGATTTTGAAAAAAAAATCTGTATATACTCTTAATTTGAAACGGTCCCAGGAGGCAAAAAAGGGCCTGCTAGCCACCCTCATAAAACAGATTTTCTGAAAGATAAATTTACCCCATGTCAAAAGCTTCTTAAAAACGTTTAGTATGGAGCCACAAGTGTGCAGCAAGTAGTATCGAACCACGACATAAAAACATGGCTTATCTTTAAGTCGTTTGTCATCAAAACTATATTCCGCCAAATCTACAAGTGTTTACAGTCGACCAGCTACAAAACTTACTTCGATGTATTCATTCGTATCGAAACCATCACTGGCGGAGAATAAACATAAATTGTAGGGTGAAACTAAGGACTTTAGACAAGTTTACACCGTAAAAATTTATTTTGCTTAACTGTACAAATAATTACGCCAAAATAATTGTTATATGTTTGAATTTGACTCTGAATTACATAAAAAAATTAAAAAATTCATCGACTCATTTTTATGTAAATGGGGTAATTCATTAAATTACGACACAATTTATAATTTTGGGTGAAAAAGAATGAACGCAAATTTAGCCGGTTAAATTTTCATGCGTTGTTCGTATGTTTTTTAAGTTGATTTGCAAATTTACCACAACTATTCTTGACACAGTGTAAAGTTGCCTTTGCTTAAGTAAAAGACAACGTTGTAGCTGAGATTAAGGAATGGTTTGAGTAACAGGTGGCAACACGGCTAAAACTACGCATCTTTAACGCACATGACGGACGAGGAAAACACAAAGAGAGACGGACATGTAAATAAATAAATAAATGTGAGGGAGATGGCTGACGTCGCATTGCTTAGTACGCACTTGGAGTGCTAATAAAAATAATTGGGAGTGTAAATTCACTTACTTATTTGAATCATAATTTATACATACAATTATTTGTATTTTTGCTTAAATTTTTATTATTTTTTTACATATAATTTTACACGCAATTGCATTGCAATTATTATTTTAATAGAGCAATTTTTTTCTTATTAAAAGCAATTGATTCAAAGATAAATTTTGCAAGTAATAACTTCACACATTTTAATTATTCAAATTTAAATAATTACAGTGTAATTTTTCCTAATTGGTATTGTTTAATGCACAATTAGGCTGACCACTTCTCCGGGTTTAACCCGTAGTCTCCGGCTCTCCGGTCACCTCATCTCTGGACTCCGAATTTTGTAATAATTACTCCGGGTTGCGCTAAGTCCATTTAGGAATACCCAAAACTTTTTCTTCTTCTTCTTCTTCGTCGCCTTCGTCTTTAACTTCTTCTTATTACTCTCTTCTTTTCATTTGGCCTTTTCCTTGCGGAGGTTGGCGATCATTATGCATATTTTTGTTTTATTTACATCGGCTCCAAATGGTTGAATGGATGTGCACTTTAACCATTCGCGCAGGTTTTTGAGCCACAACATAATCCTTC
This sequence comes from Gymnusa sp. GC000175, assembly GCA_030264735.1. Lineage (NCBI taxonomy): Eukaryota > Metazoa > Arthropoda > Insecta > Coleoptera > Staphylinidae > Gymnusa > Gymnusa sp. GC000175. Next base: position 9,618 of record JARJDX010095453.1, read on the forward strand.
TTCCCATTATTTTTGTCTGATATTTCAATGATATTATTATCCACTATTAGTGGTGGTACTACATTTTGTGTTTTCGTTACCAACATAAACTGGGTTTTATTTAAGTGCAACTTAATCCTTTTTGCTGGTTGATTTGATTTACTTTAATTGATTTTCCTTAATTATGATTCCGTTGATGTCGTTATTAACAGCTACCTTTAGGATTGCGTCTGAGTAGATATTAAACTGTAGACTTGTCGTACTCCTCTCCTAATCGCTATCTTCTTAGAGAATTCTCCTTCTAATGTTATAGTAGCCGTTTTATGGAAAAAAAAAGGAAAGTTTTCTATTATTCGTTTGTCTCGATTGTTAATGCCCTTTTTTTATTAGTTTCAATAGTTTCCGATGTCGTACTTTGTCAAAGCCTTTAAGTAGTTCATGAGACTTCTTTGTTTACGTTAAGACATTGTTGCGAAATAATGTCGAATAAGATTATCTCGTGCCTACCTCGTTTCTGAAACACCTACGCAATTTACATTGGTAGGACGTGATTTTAATGCCAAAATTAGTAAAAAGCTAGATGCATTTGAGATTGTGATTGAAAACCATGGAACAGAAGATCAAAATGATTTTGGAGAAATGTTAATAAACTTTTTAAAAATGCAAAACTTATACCTAATAAATAGCATGTGCTACAAAAAACTACATCGCAGATGGTCTTGGATGAGTCCAAATGGAAATACGAAAAATGAAATCGATTTTAGTCTGACTGACTCGTGTGACCATAGAATGGTAAGTGCAAAAATCACTCTAAATCTCAATAAGGAAACACGTAAGCTAGTAACAAAGAAAAGACATGTTGGTTAGACGATACAAGAATAAGTTGATAAATATGCTGAAATGCTAACAGCAAATTTAGAAAACACAGAGATCGAACATGGTCATAACACAACAGACGAACTAAACAACAAAATCCTGGACTCTATAAATGAAGCCATAAAGAAATGTGGAAAGCCAAATAAAGAACAAACAAGTAAAATAAGCAAACATACCCATACTTAAGTTCTTAGAAGGGAGATGAAGAAAAACGGCAAAACAAGCTCGAAACAGCTTAGAGATTTAAACAAGAAAATTACAAAGGAAATCAAAATACGTCGATACAATACAGATCAGACGAAACTAACCATCGGGAACAACAGGAGTATGAAAGTACTAAGAAGAAATTTGTCAAACGCAAGACCTAAAATATTCAAACTTAAAGGTAACAGGGGAACATTAACCATAAATAGAGACGACACAATGTAAATAACGGAATAATTCTACGGAATCCTATATAAGACCCTGCAACAAACAGATGGACAGCCAAAAATAGGTTCCGGGAAGATAATAAAACAAGGGTTAGATGATTTGCCAAGTATATCGATAGCCAAAATTGCTCTTGCGGAGATGAAGAACAACAAAACCCCAGGCAAAGATGGCATAGCTATTGAGTATTTAAACAAGGAGCAAATTCTCTACTCGATTCAATAAAAGCACTATTCAACACCCGTATAAAAAAATTTGTTACACCTTACAAATGAAAAAACGCCTCTATAGTTATACTATACAAAAAAAGGGATAGAACACATCTCAAAAACTATAGACCGATTAGCCTGCTATTACATTTGTATAAACTTTTTAAAAAAATAATTACAAAATGGTTAGAACACAAGCTAGACTTCTATCAACCCCGAGAACAAGCTGGGTTTGGAAAGGAATACGGAACGAATGAACATCTTCAGGCAATAAAAACACTCATTGAAAAGTGTAATGAATACAATAAGCCTCTAGACTTCGAAAAAGCGTACGATACAGTCGAACTACCCGCTATAAAAGCTGCTCTAGATCAAGCCCGAATAAACTATCGATACACAGAGTTAATTATTTATATTTATCTCAACGCCACGGCAAGTATAAGGTTACATGACAGAACCAACAAATTTAAAATCGGCAGGGGGATTCGCCAAGGGGACACTATCTCCCCAAAACTGTTTACCATCGTCGTGGAATTTACTTTTAAAATGGTATCTTGGGAAACCATGGGAGTCAAAGTGGATGGAGAACGATTAAACCATCTAAAATTCGCGGATGACATCGTCCTAATAGCCGACAACATTAACGATGCGAAAACCAAGCCCAAGGACCTGAAATAAGCAACGGGAAAAATTGGCCTTAAGATAAATATGGGGAAGACAAAGATTATTACGAGTCTAGTACTTAACGATAAAAAAATAGATGATATATAGATATATAGACTTCCTACATATACCTGGGAAACCAGATACGCATAGACCGTGATAATCAGGCGACGCATAGGCCTAGGATGGGCTGCATTTGAAAAGCTGAAAAACATCTTGAAAAGCAAACTACCAATGTGACTAAAAAGGAAAGTTTTTAAACAGTGTGTGCTACCAGTAATAACCTATGGTTCAGAGACTTTAACACTAACTCTGTAGCAGAGGACATCAGCCGAAGAACGGGTGTCTGCGACGTAATAACACGCATGTCTAGAATCAAATGGAAATGGACAAGCCACGTCGCCAGATTTTACGACGGCCGTTGGACCAAATGGCTACTGGAGTGGAGACCGCGTGACGACAAAAGAAGCAGAGGTAGGCCACCAACCCTGTGGTCCGACGACATTAAGAGAATAGCACAAAAATGGATGCTAAAAGCGAAAAATCGAGTTGCATGGAAAGAGTTAGACGAGGCTTATATTCAGCAGTAGACGCAAACGGCTGAAAATGATGATAATGATGTTAATGATCGCGTTCATTAACCCAACTTATGTTTCGCCTATATCTCTATCTAGTTTGTTATATATTTGTGAGTGAATTCTACTGAGCAGCAATTTTAGTGTTTGACCCAAAAGGCGGATGGTCCTGTGATCTTCGCATTTTTTAGCGTTAGATTTCTTGGAGACTATTATGATGTCAGCCATTCTGTTGGTATATTCATATATTCTGTTGAATAGTTCGTATAGTAATTCAAAGTTGTCGTCATTGATCAATTTTAATAGCTCCGAAGGCACTTCGTCTAATCCTGAGGCTCGTCCTCATTTTGTTTCTTTAGTGCAGATCTTAATTCGTTGTTTGTGATTTATAGATCATTGAAGGTTTTTTCGTGTCCGTATTCGCCCTCTTGATCAACGAACAGTTGTTGGATATAGTAAGTAAATAGTTTATATTTACATTTGCATTTCATTTAAATTAAAAGTGGTAGTTATTTTATTTATAACTTAAACTATATTTGAATTTGTATATCTTGTTCCGTCCGTGTTATTTCGTCCACCATATTGTTGTCTGTATTTCTTCGTCTTTCTATATCTGTCGTTGAATGTCCATTACTTTCATAAAATTTTGCCCGTTTTGCTTCCCATTGGTTCTTTTCCTGTTTTC
>JARJDX010095478.1:0-10840 GCA_030264735.1 Gymnusa sp. GC000175
AACGTCAATAATTGAATTTTTATTGCCAACATACATCTTTAAATATGATAGTTAACCCAAAAAACATGTGAAATTAGTAAATGAAAGTCGTGAGGTGACCACACCACCATTTTTTTAATTAATTTTTTATGCTATCTTTTAAAATTAATTGCCTTTGGTGCAAATAATATTTTTTACGAAAGCCAGTACTTAGGGCGATATTTATGAAAGTTAAATCCCGTGTAGAAAAGTTTTGACTCGAAGAAGTTGGAAATATTAAAGATTATACACTTTTGCTGAACTTAGTTACAGATTTAAAGCATTCAAACACGACGACGAAGCGTTTCCAAGTAAAACCCAATCAATAAGCACCCCATTTCTACAACACTGCTATTTTTTTTAAACATAACAAATACAGCTTTTTATATAATAAATATGAAATTTATAAGCGGTTTAATGCGTGATGAATTAATCCAGTTGAAATTATTTAATAATTGCGCCTGTGTTATAACAAGTGGACTTTTGGCAAACATGCAGAAGTGGTTTATTCATTGCTGTCCATATAATTGACAATCAACACGAGTTGTCGGTTCAACATTGTCATCTCATTCATGAGGGGTGTTATAACTGTTACAAATTTGTGGTAAATTATAAATTTTGATATACAGTTGAAGTACAACGATGGTTATAAATTATTTCGTATCGATCCATAACATTAAATTTTATACAAGTTGGCATTTATATGATGCTTTTATTTTAAAATCTGACAGGATTGTGCAAGGTTTAGATCCTCAAGCTATGTATGTTTCCTCATTTTAGGTGTGGTATTATTTTGTTCAAAAAAAAGAAACTAATGCTAATCATAAAAAACAATAAATAAATTACATGAAATGATACAATCAGGAATTTTTACAATTTTTATCGCACACAATTTATTTACCTGGGTTTCTTCGATTTTATGAAACATATTCCAGTACTCTATTTGGCCATTTTTCGCCTTTCGTTGTCATTACCTGTCCATAACATACCAGTTTTCTCGCTCCTATTCGTTTTCTGAGCTCATCTCCGTTGTCTTAAACCTGCTGTTATAGACTCTCTTTCAAAATTAACCTCCAATTTGGGATTTTAAGCATGCCCAACAAAAGGACACAAAAATAACGCGTTGGAGCTGTAAGGTGGCGGATGAGCAAAATCATCTGCCACCTTTCAGCTCCATACGTCTCGATTTGCCCCACTTGATTGCTAGATTGTTGTTTTTGTCCTTATTCATATCTTATTTACTAAGTTGTTTAACTTATTACTATCGATCCTTGTCCGTAGTATTCTGTACTGTATGTCTCTTGTTAAACATCCTTCATATAATATTTTACTCCAAAAATATTTAATATACGGTATTTACTAATATTTCCTGTTAGTAAACCTAAGTCTAGTGTGTCTTTTCTCATTGCAAGTTTTTTTCCAAATTTACTTTTGGACCCCACTCTAAAAGTTCTTCTACCAGACTTCTGGTCATATCACTTACTTCCTCTTCATCGTTATTGCAAATAGGAGTGTACATAAACAGTTTTTGTCGATATCTATTCCCATTCTTCTTCTTCTTCTTCTTCTTTATGTGCCCTGTCCTCCTAGAACATTGGCGATAAATCTCATGACTTGGATTTTATCCACTGCTTTCCTGAACAGGGTTGTTGTTGTTTCTTCATACCACTGGCGCAAGTTTTTCAACCACGATACTTTTTTATACTGAGACTTTTATTTCTCCAGTTCGTGAAAGCTTCTTGTTTACTTATTTTAAATAGGGTGAGTCTTGCCTCAAGCCCTTTACTGCACCAAAATCTTCTGTAAGATAATTTCCTGCTTATACTGTACTCTTTAATTGTTTGTAAATACAGACCCATCGAGATTGATTAATAACCACGTGACCAAGTAGACAGGCATTTAAATGCTGGCAATCCTGTGCAATTAATCAAAGTTTTCGATATTTTAATCATTCGTTCGTTGAATTGAAAGGAAAAGTTTATTTATGTTTGTGTTTTTCTTTAAATTTAATAATATTGTTGAGTTTTTATTCTTTATAGTAATTATTCAAAATGGCCACCAATATTTTCTAAACATAATCGAAGTCGTTTTTTTTTCTTCATATTTTTGAAGACTCTGCAATTCTTTCTCATTTGTGCTGCCTATGCATTGACCCCCTTCTAGCTTAAAAATTTTAGGGGCGTGGCTCTAAAGTGCCAGAGGGATGAAGGTATAAAAGTGATATTTAAGTAATATCCCCCTTAGAAATAATTTTGTCGTGTTTTTGCAATTTCTTGAAATCTGAATATTAACTGAAAAAACAGCCGGTCAAATTTTAGTTGGTACACCCTGTATAGGTTGGTAATGCAGATAAATAATTTTTCGTGAATGATGAAGATCAATCTTGTTTCAAAACCTTACATATATTTTTATAAAATAAAAACTGTACTCTAGCTCAAGTAATGTGTAGCAATTGCATTAGTCACTCAGACTTCCCGATTATCTCCTTTCTTTTTGCTTGGATACATCCACTTCCACCTTTAAGATGCTTATCAAAAGTGGAAGGTTTTCTTGCAGTTTGTATAGGAACTTAGAAAACCGCACTTGAATGTTTTGTTTCTTTTTGTATAAATAAAAAGTTTACATACGAAGTAATAAGTAAATAATTAATAATGTAGAATTGGATATATGTACAGAAGAATATCAATTATTTAAAATGCTACGTAAACTTTATCATTTATTAAAACTAGCTAAAGCTAGTTGCCTCCCTATAAGGTTCGAACACCAAATCTCCTTGTATAGCGAGGACTCCCAAATTCCCGTGAATGATTAAATTATATTTTAACAAAAATAGCTCAGAAGCAATTGACAGGACTCAACGTCCTGATTAGAAACGTCATTTCTGTTTCTATTAAATTGTTTTTATTCTTTGCACTTATGATTCAGAGTCCTACGTGTGGCATTTTAATTTAATTTCGTGGCGTGAGCTGCTTCGGCTATTGGCCGCACATGAAAGAAAAGGTATGGTCCTTCAAACCATGCAAAAAACTTTAAATATGTGCAGTATACCTGTAGTCTGTAGTATATATTTGTATCGACGCTGCGGTCTTTATTAATTCAATGTCTAATAAACAACAACTTGAGTTCTCTTTTCACTAGATACAAATTTTAAACTTATTACTAATATTGTCTTCTCCGTTGTCCTCCACAACTATGAGGGGAGAAGCATCTAGCTTGCCGGCCGAGATCCCCTTCAAGTGTGTACAAAATATTTTTTTCCCATGAATTAATTATTCGATGAATTGGTTTTTGATGTTTTTGTTTTCGATATCATCGTTTTCGAATTATTGATATTCGATGAATTTGTTTAAATCTTACATTACTTAGATTTTATTGATTTGCGATGATGATATGATTAATAAATTGTCTTAGAACTTTTTAGACAAAATCAAATTATCGGGTTTTTGGTTTTTTATAACACGATCACGAATTAATTTGCATAATTTGTCTTATAATGTAGACAAAAACTTGCATAATTTATAAATATTTAAATATTCACATTCTATAAAAAAATACCGGTATTTAATTATTAAATATCGAACTACAGTCGAACTTTCCTAATCATCATAGTTTACAAAAAAAATCGTGATGTAGAAAATGCGATTTTAATGCAAAAATTTGCGAAAAATTGAGTTATAGAAAAATTTTACGTATAAAAATTCGAGTTATGGAAGTTCGACTGTTGCTTTTAAAATGTTCTTACGAAAAGTGAAGAAGTAAATATTCCTAATAATTGCGAACCGCAAGGCGGCTTACTTCGGCCCACCAAATTACGAGTTACTACAACTCAGAGTAGAAATCAAAATAATTCTTTTAATGTAGGTAAAAAATTGCATGATTTAAAAATATTTAAATATCCACATTCAACCAAAGAATTCCGGAATTTATTAAATATTGAACTACAGTCGAACTTTTCTAAATCGAATCATCATAGTTTACCAAGAAAATTCGAGATGTAGAAAATGCGAGTTGCAGAAATAACTACAAAATGAGATTTTAATTCAAAAATTTGCGAAAAATTGAGTTATAGAAAATTAGACGTATAAAAATTGGAGTTATAAAAGTTCGACTGTAGTTGGTTTTGAAATGTGGTCTTACAGACCTATACCTAGTACTACAAAAAGTGATGAAGTAAATATCCCTAACAATTGCGACCGCAAACTACGAGTTACTACAACTCAGAGTAGACATCAAAATAATTGGGCAGAAAACAAGAATCATTAAAAATTCGAACGGAATAAAAATAATAAGAGACCTAGTATACATAACAATCAACGGAGAAGCAAATGCAGAAGAGTACCTGAAATCCAGAATATATGAGCGCCAACGCTCAGAAATAATAGGCAGCAGAAGAAGAGCTTTAATGATCGTCAAAGAATTCTTTATTTTGTGAAATACATCTATCAAAAAATGTATTGCTTTAAACATATTTTTTAATTATTTGATTTTATTGCTTTTTAGACCTTTTGTTGCTTTTTGATTCTTCTTTACCACATAGACAAAACGTTTCCCTTAAATGACATTCTTTAGCCATAAACAAAATAACTCCCACGGGACAGATTGGGTGAATTGGTACTTATTTTAGGCCAAAATCTAACGTTTAAATCCGCTGACAGTAACTCCTCAAATTTACAACTTCAACAATATTCCAAAAATGGTCGTCCAAGGTGGTGACTTGACGAATTCTTAACATATTCTTACTTCTTACAATATTTCGTTAACATTTTTCATAAGATATACGTTAACTGCACTGATCTCCTAAATTTTTCGCCTTGAGAATGCTCCCTGTAATGAAGAGCGAAATGTTGGCAGTAACCAATAAGATCCGAAAATTTACATCGATTAAAGTCGTGAAAGTTTACATTCCGAAGTTAAAATAATATTTCGTCATAAACTCTAAAAGTCGATAATCCGATCTCTAAATAAAAGTATCGTTTATGTAATGATTTTATTTCAGTACTCCTGTTAGACCGGAAACAACTTTTACTTACTTTAATAATAACACACAAAATGGTCAAAACTCATTCAAAGGATCTCAAAACGTCGACATCAGATGAAATCTTAGAAACAATTCAACGAATACCATTCCTTCTCGGGAAAGTATAAATGATATTACGTCATAAACATTAAAAGCCAATCCAATAGCTAAATAAAAGTATCTTTTCATGCCGAAAATTGCAAAAGGTTCTCAGTAAAATGAGTTTATTTCAGTACTACTATTAGACCGGAAATAACTTTTACTTTTCTTAATAATACCCTTGATTTATTATTTTGTAAATAACTTATTAAGAGGTAACACACAGAAAACTATTTACAACGCCGTTTCCGGTTAAAGCGGAAGTACTAAAATAACCAATAATAGTCAGATCAATTGAGTATAAATTAGATAATATATCTATTATTAATTCTGTAGTTAATGTGGAATTTTAGCTTAGTGGTCAAGGCATCCAACTGCAGAATTTAAGATCGTGGGTTTTCACCCCATAGAAATATTGAAGATGGGTATAATTTAATACGGAAAATTAATAATTATTTTAACTTACACGTGCGTCTGTGAATATCGCTCATGACGAATAAAAATATTTGGGAATAAGTGTCAACTATGACTTTGGTAAAGAAATAAAGAAATCAGAAGTATTAAAAACGACTTGCTGCATTCGTAGACGTGAAAATTATTCTCAATTGGCGATTCAAGCTAAGCGATACGCTATCTAGCGGAGAATTTCGAACGAAAGTAAAAATGGGTAACCTCATAACCTATAAATAAGGTACTCGCTGTTATATGTTGTTATATGCAATTATTTTGGTTTAATACGTACAAAGAATTGTAAAATAAGTAAAGTGTCATTTGTAAAGTTTTAAAAGTAACATTTAAGTGAGTAATGGATTTACACATGACAGTTCAGATTTACACATCATACGATTAACATTGAACGTAAACAAATGCGCTCACCCATTTTTAGCTTAAGTCCGCCCAAAACATGGCGGGAAAAATTAATTTGAATCGCCTATAGCCACGACATTAATTTCATTCCTTAAATGCCCCTAGATACGTACTTTGTTTTTCTTATCTCCTTATTCTTCCTTCTTCTTCTTTAGGCACCGTCTCCCTGACAATCAATAATGTAATTTATATTTTCGAGGGTGCTAATCGAAATATTTGGTTAGATGTGCACCCGAACCATTCTAAGGTTCCGCAGCTATACTATGACAGTCTTCTTCCAACTGGTATTTTTTCTTGCATTGTCAGTTGGAGAAATTTGTACTTTTCTCCAATGGTAATATGACCTAGATACTGTAACTTCTTGATTTGTATGGTGTTAAGGACTTCGTTCTCTTTTTCCATGTTCTCTAGAACTGTGGCTCTTCTTATATGTACTGCCTATAGACTGCCTTTAGAATGTGGTTAAATCTGAGAATGTGATTTTATTACTAGAATTTAATGATAGCTTCTCATTTATTTTTAGAAACTTGTTGAAATTAAATTCCTTAATCTGAACAGCCGTAAACGTTTATTGTTTATTATAATTAACAAAAAACGCTAATAATAACAAATGTAAAAGGGTTTGATCGTACTCCTCATTCAGTACTTCTAGTCGGCATTTTTAGATTACACAGAGAGTTTTTAATGGACATATTACATTATGCCCGCCGGTAAATCAAAGTCTGTAGATATAAACGGTGTTTTCGTTATTCGTTAAATTTATTTTTCTTATCATTTGAATTTTGTAAAAGCAACAGTTTATAAAATAAAAAGACAACTCCTTTTATCAAACTTGTTCTGACTGACCCCCTGCCGTTACCCCGCAGCATCAACTAGTTTGTCGATAAACCGCCTCTTAAAATTAAATATCACAAAAGCGATATAAGGCAAATGTTTTACGCTATCCAATAGATCCTTCTTAAATATTTCCTGCATTTGTAAACATAAGAATTTGCATCATGCTGAAACTGTGTAGCGTTGCAGAGGGAGTTCTTGAGGCGTCGTTTAAGTAGTTGTCCTGGGAGTCTTTTGATCGTGGGATTTTTTTCCTTTTGCCAGTCTATTGTCGTCAATTCAGTAGACTTATTATCTCCAATGTCTTATCCATCGTACTGCATTCGGCAGTACACTCAATTACTAATGTTTTGTCCGTTCAACAATTAATATTAAGAAATATTACATTATTGTACACTTTTTGCATATTTACTTAAGTCATAAATAAACCTAAAAAGGTATAATAAATTATGAAAATTCTCTTTTTGTGGTATTTAAATTTCCAAAACGTAAGTGTTTTAAATTAGCACCAAGCTTACTAGAAATAGGCTGGCTTAGAAGAGGAAGATTAATGTATAAGAGGCGGGTTTATATATTAGCGGCATTTTAGTAGTAAATTCATCTGAAATGGAGGCGATTTGTTGCGATTTGACGTGCGATTACTTGAAGGGCGCTTGAAAGAGGCGGGCGCCGAGACGCCGCTAGCATAACGCATAACTAGTATTTTTTTAATGCCTCTTCTGGAGCCCAAGTACCCAAGCGGTTTGAAAATACAAAACATGAAAGCTTGGAATGAATTGGAATTTAAAAGTATTATATAGCAACTCATTCTACTTGAGTATAGGAAACCCAGTGGGAGCTGAAAATAACTTACGTGAATAAGGGAATAATTTAAAATATTTTACACCCTGCAATTTTATTTCAACTTACATTAAATTATAAGAAATATATGCATTGATTACTTCACATGTGGAGTCATTCTCAGCTCTTGCTGGATACTTTCTATTATGTTTTTTATTAGGGTGGATATTTATTATTTAAATTTATTTCTCTTCTTGTTTTGCATTGCAATGAATTTCTTAATTTCTTGGTTGCTTTTCCTGGCGATCTCATTTCTGTAGTTTTTGTATCTCTTACGATCTTAAAAAAAAACGAACTTTATTAAAACAAACTTTGCTGCTATTGATTTTTCTGAATAATATTAAAGTTATCGATGAAAAAATCAATTATTTTAAAGCATTTAAGTTATTGATTAATAATAATTAATTAGCGAAAGGAACTGAGATGAATTATGGCTAATGGTTTTAGAACTAGGGATGATGAAACGGATATCCGCCTGCGATACCGACTTGGACCGCCCTACATGCCGGATATCCAGCTGTGCTGGATCATTTCTACATTTTGTGCTATTACCCTTATTTCTATAAATAAAATTTAAATTATTTTATGGTTAGTTTTTATTATGAAAAAAAAAACTTTTATAATATGAAATAAAATATGCCCATTTTTTAAGTTCGTATGGTTGCTCCACTCGCTACGCTCTTTCTACAATCTTCTCCACTCCCAAATAAAATCCTACTTTTAACACTTATATCATAAATAACTGTAAGATATTTATGTAAACATTTACAAGCTCTTTGTAAACAAACAAAAAACATTTAAACCTGAAATATGTAGTCTTAGTTGTTTGGGAAAATATGGCGGAAACAGTTGTTTTGTTAAAGAAAGCCCACAAGAAAGTTGCTCTGAGTAAAATACAAGTTAAGGTTATAAATAAGTGATCACAAAATGTCGCTTAACCTTGACGGGTGTTCTTCGACCAGCCGAACTGAAAAAAAATGTTAAGAACCCGTTAAGTCTTAAAAGTCTTAAAGCAGTTTTTTACCTTTAAATCTCTTAGATGCGACAGACCCAGAAATGGCATGTAACACACATAATCTAAATTAAATGCCAACCGAATGATGCTAAATACGATAAAAGTTGTTAAAACTGATGTTAAATATTTTTAGTTCTCAGCACCACGTTTTGACGTGCAATTAGTTTTTTACCTTTAAATCTCTTAAATGCGTCAGACCGAGAAATGGCATGAAACACAACATAATCTAGTTTAAATTGTCAATCGTATGATGCTAAATACGATAAAATATATTTTTGTGCAAGTTGTTAAAAAACTGATGTTGAATATTTAGAATTATCAGCACCACGTTTAGATGCGCAATTTATTTTTTACCTCTAAATCTCTTAGATGCGACAAACCCAAAAATGTTTTTGTGCAAGTTGTTATAAAACTGATGTTGAATATTTTGAGTTCTCAGCACCACATTTTGTCGCGCAATTAGTTTTTTACCTTTAAATCTCTTAGATGCTACAGACCGAGAAATGGCATGAAACACATCGTAATGTAGATTAAATTGCCAATCGATTGATGTAAACAGTTTTTAGAATAAATATGAAATTGTTGCCTCTTGTAAAATTTAAAGTAAGGTGTATTACAATTCTAAATATATTTATTACACTAACACTACAAGGTATTTCGAAACTTTTTTTGGTGGTATCGATAGTGCTTTAATAGTGTATTATGATGATATTTTTATTTTTGCCGTAGCTTTAACGGTTTGAAAGATATAAGCAAATATATTTTTTATTTTCCTAGCCTCCTTACAGGGTATCTTGGTACTGGAACGTTGTGCTAACTTCCCGGCGCGGTCATTTTTTCTGCTTCTAGCAATACACCTGGATAAAGTTTAATATTGATTGTTAGTACTTTTTACATTTTGTTTTTAATTCCCAATTTTTTTTTATACTAAAACCGTAACTTCCTCTTCTCCACACAAAAATGACAACCAATGTTATTAACGTTTTTGACCGAGACGGCGATAGCCGTGGAGGTCGTCCCTTAAACCATCCGAAGAACTCGATGTACTCTACTTAAATATACCATCGAAAAAATTTTACGACGCTCCGTTCGGCGTCGCGACGCCTTCAAAGTTTCAAAAACAAACGAAGATATCTCCGAAACGGTAAGTCGGATCGAAAAAGTTTTAACAGAATAATTAAGTATCGTCCGTGGGTCTGTAGAAATGTTTAATGGCTCGACGTTCTTCGGTAATATACAGAGGGTCAAAAACGGAGAAAATGCAAAAATCGGATTTTCGGCTCCTTTGGCTACCGCAAAAAATTATTTCGGAAAATTACCTGTGGGGAACTCAAAGTACGCATTTAGTGTTATCTGATGCTTTTTTTAAATTTTTTTTACAATGTTTCGTTTGGCGTCGCGACGCCGTCAAAGTTGGGAAAAGTTGAAAAAACGATTGACGATATCTCCAAAAGTATAACTCTGATCAAAAAAGTGTTCATGTAAAAATTAAAGATCGTCTACAACTCTATAAAAAATACATTTGACTCGACGTTCCGCGGTCATAAAAAGGGGTAAAAAAATTATTGAATTTTTTTTGTCAAAAACAGGTTTTCGGGCCTTTTAACCGCCGCAGAAACATAATTTAAAAAATTCTCTTTGGGTGATAAAAGTACTCGGCAAGTGCTATCAAACGCTTTTTTTAAAAAAAAAAATAGGAGAAGTCAACTTTATTTGCAAATTTTTTAAACGTTTTCGAAATGTTGTGAAATTGTTCCCTTCGAGATATTCTAAGCCGGCGATGCCAAATTTTTTATAACCACATGGCTCGATAGCCCTATAAGTGTTCTCACGGCATCGCTTTCTAAAATTAATGTACGACTCACAATACGGCGTCGGGACGCTTGTGAAATTTGGCCAAGCCATATCTCGATAACAGCGCCACCTAGCGGACTGCGAAAAGCGGCATTCGATGGGGCTCAACAAGAAACTCCTAACACAAAAATTTCGGTTATTTGTTTAAATATTTAGGGGTAGAAAAAAAATTATTTTGTTTTTAAGGGTCGTATGCAGGGGTTCACGCTAGCGTTTTCTACTCCCTTAGTTTTAAAGCTGATGACTCGCGATTTTCTCTATCGTGTTCACAACGAAAAGAGCGATAATTCCTTGGT
>JARJDX010095484.1:0-16459 GCA_030264735.1 Gymnusa sp. GC000175
ATATTTAAATGCTCAACATTGCCCCATCTCCACAACCCGTGGGGTTTCATGGCTAAAACCTTCTCTGGTCCGGAGTTAGATAATAAATAATGTAACTCCAGTGGTTCGGAATCCACGCTAAACTGTAGGTACACCTGTAATGTAAGTTGCCAGCATTACAGGCAGAGAAGAGGCTACGCGCCAGCAATGGCGTCCTAAGCTGATGACGACGACCAAGTCACTGGCTGCCTAAATGACACAATTTGGCGGAATAAACACTTAATCCAAGAATCAAAAGGCAGAATATACAAAGCCGTAATAAGGCCTGTCCTAGCGTATGGGGCCGCGGCACGTCCAGTTACCAAAACAACCGAGAGAATACGCGGCAATTCCTTGAGAGACCCAAACGAAAACATCAAAAATACATGCAGGACTGACGATAGAGTGGACTGGACCAACAAGAGGCGGATTAAGTGGAACGACCGTATAGCAGAGGAGAGAGTTGTGAGAATCGCTAGAGACAACTCACCAACAGGGAGAAGGTCGATAGAACGATTTAAAAAGAGATGGAGTGACATCAGGCAGGCTCAACCTTAAAATAGACATGGAGTATTGCCTAGTATAAAGCACAAGAAGAAAATTATTTCTAGTTTACTTCTGTTTTCAAATTACTCTCAAAAATGAGGTAATAACCGCCGTAATAATTGTCGAAATGTTATAAATGTTTAAAACCTTATTCGCATATGAGTCTTTGACGTTAGCTTTTTATATTAGTAAAGAATTATCAATTTGGTGCTACAATAAGCGACGAACGTAACGTTTAATGTTGAATTTACTTCAATAATATTAGCTTAAAATCAATCGTGATTCGTGAACCGGGGTTGGGGTGTTTAATAGAATAATTACCTCACTAATAAATGTCAAAATGTCATAACACCTTAAAAGCTTATTTGTTTCTAGCTTTTTTATTTTTCATAATACTAAGGCATTATGGGTCCATATTTTTTTTCATTTTTTTTTAATTACAACTGTGACGTTATAATAAAGAATTAAATGTTCTTGTATGAATGTTGTGGTATGTCAAAATTGATTAATTTTATATCCTATAAGGATTTAATTATAATCGATACGCTAAAATTTCTACAATTTGACATTCGAGTTAATTTTATACTTTTAAAGAAAACAAAAAAAACGTAACATAAAAAACTGCAACACGAAACGAAGTGGTTTTTGTTAATTTTTTGTATGTCAAAATTTATTAAATATTCTATTATTTTTAAACAAACTTAATCTGCTAGAATTTCCACAATTTGTCATAAAATTTATTTTACATTATTAAAGAAAATTAAGTGGCAGGCTCAGCGGTTACGTATCCGACTGCTGAGCTGAAACTGTAGGTCCACCTGTAATGTAAGTTGCCAGCATTACAGGCAGAGAAGAGGCTAAGCGCCAGGAGTGGCGTGCTCAAGGCTACAGCGAACGCAGAAAATTTGATAAATTTTGATATAAGAAGTATTGGAAGTTTTTGAATTTTGAAAAAGTGAAAATTTGATAAATTTTCTATATACTATGAAAATTGAAAGGTTATAAATTCGCTAAAAATTTTTACAATTACCTAACAAAATTTATTTTACACTATTCAATCGAGAAAATTTCGAAATCTAACATAAAGTACTCTAACGAAAAATTGGAAGTTTTTAAATTTTTAGTATATGAAACTTTATTAAATTTCCTATATCCTAAAAAAATTTAAACATAATCGATGCGCTGAAATGTCCACAGTTTGTCTTAAAAGTTCATTTTACACTTCAAAAAAAAATGACGAAACGTAACATAAAAAACTACAACGATATAACAACGCATTGAATTTTTTTAAATTTTTAGTATGATAAAATATGATAGGTTAAGCTCAAACCATACGCTGAAATTTTCACAATTTTCCATTAAGGTTTAACACTTTTGAAGAAAAATGACAAAATTTGAAAAATGCTAATAATAAAAAAGGTAATAATGATGGTAAAAATTGTAAATCAATTTAGAATTTAAGCTTTCGCGACTTGAGTTGATGTAAATTTTCTTACTTTCGGGTTTAAGTCGCGTATTTTTTTTCCTTGAGAATGCTCCCTGCTATGGGTGGCGAAACGTTGGCAACAACCAATAAAAATACGCGACCTAAACACGAAAGTAAGAAAATTTACATTGTAAAGCAAGTGAGAAACATAATAAAACAGTTACTTTCAGCTGAAAAATATGTAATTTATTAATAAATAAAATGAAAATGTATAAATGTAAATTGGTTGAGTGTGCAGGAAATTGAAGAGATATATTTTTTTAAGAGCCAATTAAATGCAGTAAGTGGTTCTGTTTTATTCAAATTGAGGCGATTCGTAAAGTTATCTTTAAAGGCTGGCAAATAAAATCTATTGCTGACATATAGAGAGTGTTAAACAAATGCGTTACTTGGGGTTTTATCGTCACAATCTTACTTCCGGTATTGTATTGTTTCCGTAATTTATGGTTTTCTATTGTCTTTGCGCGTTCATTGTGTATAAGCTTGCAATTCGATAAAAAAAGGGGGCCTTTGATTTATTCGTTTATAGTTTATAGGTTACTAATAAAGTGTAGTATAGTGTATAGTATATATTTGCATATCCACCGATGAGATCTGTATTAGGGTACACCGAATACAAATTCTCAGGTATTTGTATCTGGAAGGATTCCTGCAGATGACAGTTCAATGGGTCATTATACCCAGATTATTCTGAAACGGGTTCAAGATGAGAAGATGAGGGAAACATCTACACAACAACACTATTTTAATATTAATCTGGGAAAGTTCAAAATCTTTAAGATGTAACGAGATTGTTGTGCGTAATTATTGCCGCCACTAAAGTCTTGAAAACAAAATAATGGCTGAGGAATGTTTTGAAAGATGGGGTACTTCGTTAAGTAATGCTTACGTCTCGTTATCCTGAAAAGCAGACTTTCTTTATCTATTTCAAAAACTCAGTGAGCGAATCCAGTAATGAACTTTATACCTTCAGTGCCCTTTGCTCATTACTACATTTACCTTTGATCGCATAACAATTTAAGAAATAACGCATTGAGTACTTGCTGCGGTACACGGGGAGTCGTTGCACTCCCCTGCAACTGCCCCCCACCCCTCATTAACATAACTAACGAAATTTATGTGCGCGCGCGCGGTTATTAAATATGAAATTTCACTTAGAATAAATTATTATGCAATCAGTAATTAAAGTAATTTTTTTATTGATTTTTATTCAAGTTAATTATGATAATTGAAAGCGGAAACGATGAGGTGAGCCTTATAAATATAGATAAATGAAGATTTTAGCTCGAAGCCATGACTATACATAGCAGGATAATAAAAAGTAAAGTTGTTTGACACCGTCTACATCATTAAAGTAAAAAAAATTACAAATAAATGTAACATCCTGTATGTATATAGTTAAGAAAACAGGTAGTAAAATAGCAGTAGCAGGAATAATTTATCCAGAGTCTATGCCCTATTAGTCCTGCAGCAATACACGTTTAGAAAATTCGGCAATAAAATAGTAAACTAGACCTTCATGTACATTTAAAGTAATTGGAAAAGTAAGTAGTATATGTATTTGAGCTCGTGCGGTTTTCGTACGTGATGTGATGGAAAGCTCTAAAATATCCATCTGGAATAAATGGCAAATAGCAGTTCAATCAAATAAACAAGCAAAGCGATTCTTTTTTTTTATTTCTATACATTCATTTACCCTCCTGGGGCTTCAGGTGATATTATTATCGCTTCATTTAAAAGAATCAATTATTATCAAGAATGCCCCTTGGGGATATTTAACTAAAGCCATTGATAATCCGCATTTAATCAGCATGATAGTACGTATACCATGTACAGTATACAGTATACAGAACTGTTTAATAAGTGGAGTGTTTGATAATAATGAGACATAATATTACAGGCTCTGTGTACAACCTGAAGCCGCCTATTAAACAACCCCCTCATTATAGCTACGCTTCTACATAATTTCTTTGAAGTCTGAGAGTGCAGATATATTTGAAATGATTAACGGAATTAAGAGGGCTATACCTTAACATAAAATAAAAATTCAACTTATGTAATGGCTGGATTAACTTCTCTTTTAAATTCATCACCCCAAAGTAAAATAACACGTAATTTACAAAATATTTATACATTACACTTTATAAAACTGTTTAAATTTTTTATTATTATTTATTTAATTAAAATTAATACTCTGTTGATTGAGAAGTTATAAAATAATTTTGATGGTAACCGTAATTTCAATAAATTTACTTAATTCACGCGTTAAATTGTTTCGTAATATTCTCGTCTCACTGCGCGTATTATTTTCATTGAGATTAATAGTCGACGCATTAAAGTCAAATTAGTGGTGGTTTTATGCACAATTATCATTTTTTATTCAAATGGAAATTACAAAATTGAAACATATAAAGTTGAACATTAAAAGAAATTAATTTAAAGTACAAGGCACTTATTGTTAGCACGTTATTAAATTCGTTAATAAATTTTAATTCTATTTAGCGGCAATTTTATGAAGCAATAATTTTGTCTAAATATAATAGCCTAAAATGTTTTTTATTAGTTTGTAATTGTTTAACGTCGTTGCCATGGCGAAATATAAATATATAACATAGGCAACTTTAGATCCATGAGGGTTCAACGGTATAAATGCATTTAAATCGAATTGTTAAGTTTTCCTTGCCTGAAAAATCTAGTATATAGAATTTAAATTTTCTTGTAATTAAAAAAAATTACAATACAAGGCATAAATAACTCAAAACAAGTCACATAAAACAATTTATTGTCCTGACATATTATTGCCTAACAATCAGAAAACTTAAGAAACAACTAAATTCTAGAAAGGAAGTAAAGTCTGCAGACGCAGAATTAATCCTACCGTATCAATTTTGTTT
The DNA here is from genome assembly GCA_030264735.1 of Gymnusa sp. GC000175. NCBI lineage: Eukaryota > Metazoa > Arthropoda > Insecta > Coleoptera > Staphylinidae > Gymnusa > Gymnusa sp. GC000175. The sequence continues at coordinate 4,945 of JARJDX010095484.1, forward strand.
TTACAAAGATAAATCAACGATCCATTCCTTAGTAATAATGACCTCCAATCCGGATTGAATACAAGGCGGAAATTCTCCTATACTTATTCTTAAATAATTAAAAATTATTAATTATCTTTTAAAAGGCAAATATATTCTTTACATTTTTTATTATTATCATATAGATATTTAACAATAATATTAAGAATAATAAAGATCCATAATATAATATATTTTCAATTATATTTTTTGGGCATATCGTATCTGGAATTGCCCCGTTTTTAGGATATATATCTCGTGATCTGAGACTACTAACAAGAATTTGTGTATTTTATTTTACAACCTTTTAACTTCACTTATTAGACGATCATTTGATCATTTTCCTACTGGTCTCTTCTTCTTCTCATTTCTGAATGCCCCATTTTCTGTTATTATCATCATCATATGTAACCTTGTTCACCACTGCTGGTGTTAAGCCTCTTATCTGCCTGTAATGCTGGCAACTAACATTACAGGTGGACCTACAGTTTAGCGTGGATTCCGAACCACCAGTTACATGATCTCTCATCTAACTCCGGACCAGAGACGGTATTAGCCATGAAACCCCACGCTGGCAAGGCGGGTTGGAGAGTTGGGGCAGTGTTGGCCATTTAAATATTTAAATAAATATTTTTCCTGTTGTGGGGCGCGAACCCACGATTTGCACTCAGCAGCCGGATGCCTAGACCGCTGAGCTCCCCTACACTCAAGTGCTTCAAAGAATTCATTATCATCACCATCATCATCCTCATCATTATTAATAGCCACTTGAACTGTTTTCATCGTTTCCTATTCTGTGCTACTCGGATCGTGCTACCCGGATCCATAATAGGCCGGCTGTTCTTTTCAGGTACTCATACCTTCGCATAGGTGACCTTTCTCTGCCATTTTTGTGCTCATACTGCATCCATTCTATTATTCGCCTATCCCATCTTATTCCATAGCTTCTCGTGATTTAATATGTTAAGCTATTTTCTTATTTCGCAAGATTAATTATAACTTCCCATCGATCCTAGTCTTATTCTTCTTCTTATTTCTTTTTTCTTGTTGTTTCGTTCACTAGTTATTTTCTTACTTCTTTTACTTTTTGAATTATATTTTCTCCCATTATTACTGGTTATTCTTGTCTGGGATACTTAACTCGTATTTTTATTAGATTCATTTTAGCCATACCTTCAGTGATTTTCTTTGTAGGTCTTAGATCATCTCTGTTCTTTTCTAGAATGTGCTAAAATATCATCACCGTATTTTAAAATGGTTGGTCAACTTATATTAACGCCTTTGTCCTTCCAGTCGATTTTTTTTAAATACTGCCAATGTAAGAAATAAATACATATTTGTTAGATTTTTATATGATACTATTAATCGTCAATAAGTGATGGTGCCGTTATAAAAATAATTACTTGGACTTTAGAAAAGCTAAATGATTACCAACCATGCGAACTGAGTGGATTTTGGAAAAACTACGACACCAACAAACAATAGAGAAATCAAAATTACCTTTTCTACGCAGAAACAAAAACTTTAATTTATGAGCCATATATTACGTAACAACAAATATTAATTTCTACAAATTCAGATAATTCAGAAAAATTATTGCGTTGGACGACGTTATTAATTAACTAAAATACAAAATCAGGATTCGGTGTATCATCGACGAAACTATTTAGATTAGCAAAATCAAAAGTTAAAATAGTAATAACAACGAACCAAAGCCTTTAAAATGTGGGTTTGCAGACTTCTTATAGATGGCTACAATTATAAGCGATAAAAAACCTTTTACAAAAAGTTAAAATCATACTAACTGCACAGAAAAGGGTTCTAGTTATTTCCTATTTATTTATCCTTTAAAGAAGACGTTGTGATCAGGAAGATGTATAAAGATCTGTGGACTTGATTTTAGATTATATTTTTATCCAGTATTTTTAGGACATAATTTTTTTCCTTACACGATCGTTTCCATTTCCCCTTTTTTCTTTTTATAAGCATCTTCTATCGTGTCTAGCAATATTCTTTCATACAGCCAATTTAACCCATCTTACTTCCAATACTGCCAATGAGGCAGTGTAGCTCAGCGGTCTAGGCATCCGGCTGCTGAGTGTAAGATCGTGGGTTCGCGCCCTACAACATGCCAAATATTTATTTAAATATTTAAATGCCCAACACTTCCCCAACCCGCCTTGCAGCGTGGGGTTTTATGGCTAAAACCTTCTCTGGTGCGGAGTTATATGAGAAATCATGTAACTGCAGTGGTTCGGAATCCACGCTAAACTGTAGGTCCACCTCGTTCACCTGTAATGTAAGTTGCCAGCATTACAGGCAGAGAAAATGGCGTCCTAAGCTGACGACGTATACTTCCAATACTCTTGTTCCACACTTTTATTCTTTCACTTTTTATAATGATAACATGTACTCCTCTTTACCAGCACAGGTATTTAATACTGTCGAATACATTTATTAATCAAATTCATTTTTACTTCTATTGCTTTAATGTTTACTTGACTTTTAAAGATTAGTTTTAGTTTTTTAGTTTCTTCGTAACCGCTAATACATCCACATCAATTTTAATTAGTTCTTTATTTAGTTTTACTATTGTGCTATGTACCTGTTTAATATCATTATCAAAATCTCGTAAATTTAGTTGTTTTTATGGTATTCTATGGCTCCCTTTTCTAAGAAGCTCTGTTAAAAATTGTCTACAGTTATCAACATCTAAAATCCATATCCCATCAGAATTGTAGCAAATTTAGTTGCTAATTTTTGGGTTTTCTATAGATTCTTTTACTAAACGGTCTCTAAGAGCTTTTAAACATTATTGTGGTACAACAATCGACCACGGCTATATTTTTCTCCTGGTTTACCTGGCCTCTCCATGTTGTTAGTAATGATAATTTGGTCTATAGTAGTTTTTATGGAAAACCAGACACCATTGCCCCAAAATATTCCAAAAAAATTCTTTATGAACCAATAATTTTTGTACAAACTAATTACGTTGTGGCGGAACAAGATAGTTATTTCAAAAATATGCTGTAATAAAAAAATTTCAATAAAAATTTAACTTAAGCGTATATATTTTTTTACTTTTAACATTATTTTGTAGGAAATTTAATTGGCTAAAAAAAATTGAAACTACCCTACGGCACAATGAATATGAGAACTTGGCTTCTCTGAAACTACTTCGCAGATTTCTATACATGCAAATAATTATTACTGTAAAACATAAAAGAGACCAGGAATGTATTTTTTAACATTTTTCTTGTATTACCTTGTTGTTACTTTCTATACAATTAATGAAATAACACGACAAAAAAGTCAGAGCCATACAAATCAATAATTGCTGTAAGCTTACAAAAGTCACGTATTAAAAACATTTATATTTATTTATTTAAATTGAATTTAAGTATATAATTAAATTAATTTAAACACATTTAGTAACATTAATTTATGTGAATAAATTTATAGGAAAGAAAAATTGTTCCATGTATATTTGAGTAACTGCATAAGTAAATTTCTTCATAGAATTTATGTCTCTAGTTTGCTAACTGAACCGCAACGTTATTAACTAATTGTTATTAATTATTACACAGAAAGATTAAATTACGCATAACTCTGCACACACAAAGCCATTTGTATTAAAATTATTCTGACACGCATTTTGTTAAATCTCATTCATTCCATTCATTTTTTAAATTAAATGTTTAATTATTTTTGCATTTTTTAATTCCTGATTTATTTATGCTAACTGTTTTTTAAATGGTATAAACTAAAATAAATCTCAAAGCAGTGTTTCTCAAAATTTGGAATGCGGATATTTTTTTAAAGATTTCCGACGTAATCTAATTTTTTTGTGAGCCTGTGCAAAAATATACTGAAAAATGGTAAAATCCAACGCCTGGCAGAAACATGGCGTAAAAAAAATATTTTTGTGGTTAATGCTTTACCTAATAATGAAACACGGTGTGCTTCCTCACGAATTTTTTAAAACTACCCCAAATATATGGAATTTATTGGACTTTGGGGGGAAACTTCTAAGTTTTTGTATAAATTGTATGCCTGACAAAAAATTAGCGTAAAAAAATTAGTTTTTTTGGTTAATACTTTATCTAATATAAAAAATTGGTGAGGGAGGATCTGTATATCTTTTAAAAACAATGCTTTTAAACATTCTTTCTTTATTTTGTTTACTTCTTTTTTAATCCATAATCCATAATTAGATTTTTACATCGTTTCTGTTTTTTTATATCTTTTTGACTATTAACTTTGTCTAATGTAGCGGATTATTAGTATATTCGTGATGTTGAAACTTCAACAAGGTCCATACAGCAAAAACTTGGCGAAACGCTGTCTTAAAGCAATTATTTTGTATAATTTTTTTTGTGAATGTAATTAAGTGTAAATTAAATAGAACAAAAGAAATATTAATAACAATCAAATTTTTAATGTAAATAAAGATAATACAATGTTCATGGTTGCATTGAAATTAAAATAGTCGGCGTGTAAAAAATGTGAACACCCTGTATTTATCGAAACAATTGAATAGCGATAAAAATAACAATAAGCATTTAAACAAATAACTTTAATTAAAATTATGATTGTGGGCGTAGTTGATTTTACACAAACGTAAAAATTAGTTCTGAACAAAATATTTTTATTTTTAAAATGATTTTTTTTAACAACCCATGTTGCTGTAATAACAAACATACGTTGTCAGAAGAAATTTAATTTGTATAGACCACTCATATCAAAGTCATACGTACATATCCCGATTAGAAAGAGCACATAATTTACACGTTAGAAGACCTCAATAGGTCTCTAGCGTTTTCTCTCTCCTCAATTTCTCACTCTTGGTAAAATGTCTTGACATAATGTTTTGGCGATTGCTGCAATATTTCGCCACCGTTTTTCGTTTTTGCCTTCATAGCGCTGTTTTCTTTGTAATATCCTATTTATGGCCACCCACATTACCTAGTTCCAAACTGAGTAGAGTTTTGGTCTGGTCGATCCAACGAGTTTGGACTGGTCTATCCACAACCGATGATTTTTCGACATGTTTAAACTAATTAGTGTTTCCATAGTATTGGATCTTGTGGCAATGGGTCTTAAATGTGTAAAAGTATATTTGGTTGAATGCGCGGATGAATATATTTTTGACGTTCAATTCTTTCAAAATAGTTTGGTTTGTTCTATAATAAGTCCACAAGATTTGGACCATCTAAGGAAACACCACATTTCAAACGCCTCTATAAAGAATAGATCTACTTTTTTGATAGTCAAAATTTTCGATAGGAATATGACTGTGAAAAAAAACTAGAGAACGTGGTAGACATTTTTTGTTTTTTATTTCTAGGTTTTTGTCTTTGATATTTTTATGCCATGTGGTGGTGGTGGTGGTGTTTTCTTCTGTTAATTTCTATAGCATTAGATCATGGACAATGCGTCAAGCATTTTTGGTTGAATGCGCGGATAAATATATTTTTGACGTTCAATTCTTCCAAAATAGTTTAGTTTATTCTATAATAAGTCCAAACGATGTGGACCATCTAAGGAAACACCACATTTCAAACGCCTCTATAAAGAATAGATCTACTTTTTTGATAAAATCTTCGATAAGTATATGACTGTGAAAAGGACTAGAGAACGTGGTAGACATTTTTTGTTTTTATTTTTTAATTTTTGTCTTTGATATTTTTATGCCATGTGGTGGTGGTGGTTTTCTTCTGTTAATGTCCATAGCATTAGATCGTGGGGAAATGCGTTAATTATTTTTGGTTAAATACGCAGATAAATAAATTTTTCACGTACAATTCTTCCAAAATAGTTTGGTTTATTCTATAATAAGTCCAAAAGATGTGGACCATCTAAGGAAACACCACATTTCAAAAGTCTCTATAAAGAATAAATCTACTTCTTTGATAGTCAACATTTTTAATAATTATATGACTGTAAAAAGGACTAGAGAACGTGGTAGGCATTTTTCGTTTTTATTGTTAAGTTCTTGTCTTTAATATTTTTATGCCATGTGGTGACGATGGTTTTCTTCTGTTAATTTCCATCCCATTAGACCGTGGGGAAATGCGTCAAGTATTTTTGGTTGAATGCGCGGATAAATATATTTTTGATGTTCAATTCTTCCAAAATAGTTTGGTTTGTTTTATAATAAGTCCAAAAGATGTGGACCATCTAGGGAAACACCACATTTCAAACGCCTCTATAAAGAATAGATCTACTTTTTTGATAGTTAAAATTTTCGATTTGACTGTGAAGAAGACTAGAGAACGTGATAGACTTTTTTTGTTTATATTGTTAAGTTCTTGTCATGTTTGTGCCATGTGGTGGTGGTTTTCTTTGGTCAATTTCCATAGTATTGTATCATGGGGCAATTCGTATTAAATGAGCCAAGTATTTTAGGATGAATGCGCGAATGAATTCAATTTCAGCTTTTAATTCTTCCAAAATAGTTTAATTTATTTTAAATGTAAGCTTTTGCGATTTGAATTTTCTTACTTTTAGATTAAAGACGCGTATTTTTATTGTTGTTGCCAACGTTTCGCTCGTCATTGCAGGAAGCACCATCCCCAAGGCGATATCTGAGATTTTGCCAAAATTTGTTGGAGAACATCTATCTAATAACCGACATTGTTTTCTTGTATTCTCCCCGTAGAAAATTTTTAATTTAGAACGTGAGCTTTCAAGATTTGTAACCAATGTAAATTTTCTTACTTTCGGGTTTAAGTCGCATAGTTCTATTGGTTGTCACATTACTTGTACGCCTTGAGCATGCAATGGCGAGCAAAATATGTCTCAGCTCCTTGGTTTTCGGATATATTTTTTCCGGAACGTCCTCCTAAAACTTATTAGTTATGCATCTTCTTGCAGCTCCAGTCGCTCTAGCTCTGCAGTCTTTCTTTGTTCGTCCATAGATCTTCTTTTATTTCACTTTTTTCTACTTCTATATCTATTTCCTCTCTTCAACTCTTTCTAGGCCTTTCTCTTTTTCTTCTTCTTTGTGGTGTCTATTCTCATATTTGCTTAGGGAGCCACTATATCTCCCGCAATTAGCGGTGATACGGGACAACTATTATTTAAAATGTTAACAGGAAAATGATTTTCTAAAAATGTCAATTATAGCTTCAGTGCTTTGAAATCACTAAATCTAGTAATAATATATTTTGCCAGTCTAAATAGTTTGCATGATAATCTGCAACTATAGTTTTATATCCGGGTAAAGTTTCTAAAATTTTAATAAGACACATGTAAAGGTTATAGAAACCAGGTTCTTTTCGAAGAGTTTTATTTTGTTAAGAAAGCTGAAGACACTCTGTGCTAAATCAGAAATATGTTTACTATGTCCTTGCACCGATAAATTTATTAATTAAGTGCTTCACTACATATGTGAAAAACTTCTTATCAATTTACCATTTGGCATTTTCAAATTCTACGAAAGATTTTCTTTTTTAACAACAAATTGTTTGATTTTAGCAAATTAGAACGTTCCTTACTGAGAGCCACCTTAATACCACGATACATCATCTGGAAGCTCATCGTATTTAAACGATGAGTTTTGACGCTTAAGCGTCTGTGGTAGACAATTTTTAAATCTACCACCATAACGTTGTAAATTTAAAATAATTACCCACAACGTGTGAATGTGAATTAAGGAATGGGCAGGGGTAACATTGGTACACAATGGGTCGGCATTTAAAAGTCCTCATCAGTTGTTATCAAAGATAAATTAATGGCTCTTACAAATATTTCTTCCTAAAATGTGGCTTCCAAAGGTAGTGTAGCAGGCCTTTCGATCTTAATATATGGAAAATACGAACATTTCTAGCATCCTAAGGTCCAAACTACGTTTGTTAAAATGTTTAACGTTATTTTTTGCATCAAAGTTGGACCATCGAACAAGCACAACTTGGCAATGATCTACTTTTTATTGCACGGATTTGTATGCGGAAAATTGTATCTAGATGCGAGAAAAAATATACTTATTGCTGAGTTAAATTATTACAGGCAAGATGAGAGGAAGAAGAAGTATTAAAGGGTACAGAAATTATTGGATGCGTATATTAAGCAATTCAACTTTATGTTCAAAGAAATTTCTTTCCTGCTTTTTACAATATTTGCATAAAAATATTTTCCTTGGTAAAGCATTATACTATTATAATTAAAAAATATAAATCCAATTATATACAACCTAAATGGACCTTATTATAAAAAATAAAATTTCTCTCGCTTTTTCTCTTGTTGAAGTTCAGTAGAATCAAAGTATTTACTTGAAAATAAAATAATTAAAGTCTACATGCTATTGTTAAATGTCATCAGGGTAGTTACAATTAAATGAATGAAGAGTCCATATTGTAACATTACCTTTTGTAACGTCAAAACAAAAAAAAATACAATGAAGTCCGAGTATTTCTTTATGCTTATTTTCAACGCTTTTAATGGAGTTTTTAAGTACTTTTTTCTCTTGACAGTTTCAGTTATTTATTTATAAAAAGTACAGTAACATTTTTCATTTTTAAACTAAAAACTAAATAATGTGTTTATTGGATATTTTTTTAGTTTTAAATTATAAAAATACTTAATAGCGTGAGAAGCTACCTTATGTAAGAGCTATGTAATTATTTTCCTTCTATTTATTTGTAATCATTTGTGTTTATTTGTAAACAGTAATAAAGGTATATGTGAAGGTGTCAACAACAAGTTTCCTCATTAGACGTTTATTGAAACAATTTCCGCTCTACGAGATTTACTTACAAAGATATCTTTTATTTTTATTAATTGATAGGATTCAACGTTATTACAAGCAACTTTGATTAAAATTCAATGAACAGTAAATAATTACAAATAAAAATAACTTCAAGTAATGTAAATTCAAGTTTAATTTAAAACAAACAAAATTTATTTGTTTATTTTAAAAAATTTGCTTTGTACTTTTCTTTAATTAAAAACTTAAATTTAAATTTTTTATAATCAGTCTTTTAAATTTTATAGTGTATTTTTGATGATGAATACATAACTTCTTCGGGAAAATTTAGCGCAATGGTCGAGGCATCGGGATTTAAACCCCATAATGACTAAACCTAAATAAAGGCTATACACTACCCAACACCAATTATAATATATTTTCAAATTTTAATGTGTAAGATTAGGTTAGCTTGTGTTAATTGTTGTTAGACAGGTCTTTACCTCATGAATAGATAAAAATAAAACCATGTGAGGTAGAATTACAAATGAATTATAAAAAAAGGTGTTGGTTTCATATTCCTGTGGCTATAAGTTGAGCACTTAGTCATTTAAGCGTCTTGTCAAAAAAGGCAATTTTGAATTGATTCTTTTTTAATCTATGGGGTGCTTGAAACAAGATAATAAATAAACACTTGCGCTAACCTTACGGTCTAATGGGCATTATTATTAGAGAAATAGAGAACCAAGATGTAATTTACTCCCAGCATTTCATTATTAATGATGCTATTCTTGGGTTTTTAATTTTATTTTAAGGTTCGCCTTTTGTTGCCCCTTGTATATGTTGCTGCTAGATACAGCAAAGCACTGTTCTGTGGTGTAATCAGCAGAAGCAAACCGTTTTGCAGTTTAATACAGAATGCAATCATCTAGCAAATAGAGTAGAGAGGACATAAAGAGACCTGAATAACCGCGCAAATATTCCTGTTGGGTAATGGCCACCGTTAGCATCAGCCATCTCAACGATAACGCACGCACTTGGTCCCATCTCATTTCAATATATATTAAATATAATAACATAATCAAAAAATGATCTGGAGTGTGTAATTGTGATTTCTACCGTGAGAAATCCTTCTAGATATGCTAATTTTAATAAGCTATAATCATGCCCTTTTCCTTTTCACATGCATTAAGCACAAGAAAAATCGAGAAAATCATCTACTAACGTATTGTTGTTATGAATTTTATGATTTATGATAGTGTAATTCAAAAGTTAATTGGTTAAACTAATTTATTGAGCAATTAACGTTCGCTCTCGTGGATATTTATTAAGATTGCGCACTTATAACTTTAATCATCATATCGATATCAAATAAATATTTTTATTGTTATTGCAGGATAACAGCACAGGTCAAGCGTTATTAGATGTCGCTTTCAGGCACCTAAACCTCCTTGAAACAGCTTATTTCGGTCTCAGATTCTTGGACCAAGACGGACAAACGGTAAGTTGTAATATAAGCTCCTTAAATTGTACAATTATTCCAGCTTTCAATTTTAGCATTGGTTAGATCCAGCTAAGAAGCTAAACCGACAATTAAGGGGTGCAGATCCTTACACACTCTATTTCGGAGTCAAGTTCTATGCTGCCGATCCTTGCAAGTTGCTCGAGGAAATCACGAGGTAAATATTTGCTTCCTAATTGTATCACTTAACATGTAATTCGAACCGAAAAGTGCATTGAGAATAATAAATCCTTATCCTTGATAAGTTACATATGTAATTTGGAAGCCAACGAGTTTCTCAGGCTAGTAATTGGTAGTTTCAGTAACATCAGCATGCACGCTAGTAATGATAAGTCGGAATTGGCTTTAGGCTACAAGATACTTCAACATTTTTCTAGATTTTACTCTTATCATTGCACTATTGTGAGCATACACGCACTAATTAGTAATGAACGAGCGTTATCTCTTAAGGAACTACAGATTTACTCAAAACATTTTTTTACCTTACCTTAACTCAAGCTGTTTTCTTAGTGAGGTTTAAATAAATAAAGCGCACGATATTGATTCTCAAAGAACTGGATTACTTATTTTAATGAAATAATTAATTTTGTATGTAATCTATACTAACACATGATAAGTAGCTACTGTGCGAGCTGCATAACTAGTTTGTAATTTTTTAAGTACTTAACTTGAACTTAGTACAAGAGGATCAGTAATAATGCAATTAATATATATATTAATAAGATATCATGTAGCTTTAAATTAATATTTGTGTAAAATATGCATAAGAATACGCAATGTAATTTTTTGCACTTTATAATTTATTAGAATATCATGCGTTTAAATTATTTACATAAAAATTGTTAGAATTTTTCCAAATTTATATTATTTTCATAAACATTTATCATTGCCGGTAGTTATCCAATGGATTAGCATGCTAGGTATAAAACCCATTTTGGATTAAAATGTTTAATTTTAATATAAATGCCTTTATCCTTTTTGATTTTTTATAATTAAGTTATTTTTATTACCGTAAAAAAATTCCATTTCTACTCTTATTAGCGAGTTAAAGAAAAGTATTTTTTCTTTCGTACATGAGTTAATGTATACAACCAACAATTATGTATGCAACCATTCATACACAGCCACGGACCGACTTCATTTTACTTATTTTTAAGTTAAATAACACCAATGCAGTGGCGTAGCTAGGGGGGGGCAGGAGGGGGCATTTGCCCCCGGGCGCCACGTTAGGGGGCGCCCAAAGTGAGTATTAAAACTAATTATTTAATTTTATTTTGATGTAAACTAAT
>JARJDX010095519.1:0-16324 GCA_030264735.1 Gymnusa sp. GC000175
AATAAATAATAACATGATTAATTGTTGAAATATTTAAATGCATGTAGCTGCATGGACTTTATACATAACAAATTGCATTTTCTAATGTATGTATATAGTCTTAACTATAGGATATCAATCTTTATGACACGTCCGAGTCAGAGAATTTGTCATTGCACATACATTTATTATTCCATTCATTTATCAGTTTTTATTACATTAAAATGTTTACGAATTCCAAAGCCATTTTCAAGTGTTTGCTTTTTCAAATTCCATTCCCTAAATGAATTGTGTTTAAGCAATCATTACAAAGGAAATAAAAAAGTGAGATTACGCCGGGAACGCGAATGACAAATATTTGTCTTTTCAATTTATCTCACTTATATCACTCGACTTTTATTTGTATTGAATCAAGTTATAGGTAAATATTTATTGGTGCCTTTCCAATTTCTTAATCGAAAATTTAATTTATTAAGAAATTTATTTGAAAAACTGTATATTCAAATATAATTGCACAGGATATCAGGAAAAAGTTGACTGGTTTTAAAGAAAAAATGAATTAATGGATTTAAATTGAAAGTTTTAATCATTATTTGCAAATTAAAAATCAACTAGTGTGGGGGATAATCATTAAACTGCCTAAAAATTAATTTTTTTTATTGAAAAATATGGTTTTTAATTTAAATGCGTAATATATTTAGTCCAATAGCGGATATAGACTAAACCTCAAAAAAAATATTAAATGCCTGATTATTGTCATAATAGTACACAATTTTTGTAAGAATGAAATTACAAAATTATACGTAAACGTAATGCAACTAAATATAATAGCGTACACTTAATCATAAATAAACCTTCAAGGAAATGTTACAAAAATCCATAAACCTTAGGCGTTGTTTAAAAATAAGCGTACATATGTATTTTAATTATCTTATTTATTGAGTGGAGTTAATTGAGCCTTGGATTTTGGTAAAACAGAGCATGTAAGTTTTCATTCTTAAATTGAAAAAATTTTAATAGGAATTTTAAATAATGTGGACTAAATTTCGTTTATAAATCGGTTAAAATATTAAAACATTTAAAAAAAATCAACAGATTTGGCCTAAAAAATAAGGGATTTTTAAAAATTTTCAAATCGTTAATTTTCAGATGTTTTTTTTTTATGAAAAACATGCCATAGTTTTCTAGAAATTACTGTTTAAAGCTGTAAAATTCATAAACTCAGTGATTTGTACCATTTTCACGTCAAAACATTGTTCTCAACCTTATAAACCGTATAAAAATTGTTTGGAAAAAATATTGAAAGTTCTTAAAATCGCCAAGAAATCCTCATTTTTGTTTAAATGTTGGAAAGTCTTTTTAAAACACTTAAAAATAAATCGTTGGATATCTTTAAAAATGTTTTGAAAATCCTCAAAAAGCTTGCAAGTGTTAAAAACATATTTAAAAGTCTTTAAAACTCTATGAATACTGAAGAATCAATGAAAAGATGATTATGACTTTTGAATATTTTCAGAAATCTTTTCAAGTGTTTGGAAGTCCTTGCAAATCTTAAGAAATCTTTGCACATCCTTTAAAACGTTTAGGAAACTGTGAATCTTCTTAAAAATCTTTTGAAAGCTTTTAAAAAATGATTAAAAGTCCTAAAAGTTTTTTTCGTAATCAATCAGGGTACTTACTTAATGGCGCCCACTTTAGTTTTTTTTCTTTGTCAGAATTAAAAATAATTTAGTTTGGTAATTTCACCCAATTCTTGTTACTTAACCCTACGAACCCCCAATCGCCGAAGCCCGGGAAACCACCTGAAAAGGTGGATTAGACCAAAAGTCTGTACCGTAAAAATCATTTGAAATTTACCAAAAACATTAAAAAATTCTTTAGCCTTCAAAATTTTTAAAAATGTTTGGATTTTAGTAATATGTATTTAGGCAATCTTTAAAGATCCTCTTCGAAGCAATCTTCTAACATTCTCAAAAACGTTTAAAAAAAATCTGAAATACTCAAAAACATTTTAAAGGGTAAAAAATATTAGAAAGTCTTTAAAATCCTAAAAAATCAGTAGACATCCTTGAAAAAAAAATTTTCTTTACAATTCTCTAAAAACGTTTGGAAGTCCTTAAAGATCTTAAAAAATCATTGCACATTTTCAATCTTTTAATCTTTGTTATTCGTCTTCTTTAGCAGCGTATCCATTTCTGAATATAGTCCTGCAATTTTACTTTCCATGTCCTTTTGTCTTGGGCTAGTTGGTGCCTTGTTCTCCACGCCTGCTGGTAGATGTCATCCACCTTTCTCGTGGTCGTGCTGTGCTTTTTTTTGTGTGTGCGCGGTCTTCAGAGCATTACTATTTTGGCCCATCTGGTGTTCTGCTGCCTAGCTACATGTCCCACCCAACTCCACCTCGCCTCTGCTCTTTTCTGGATTATGTCGCGAACTTTTGATCTATGCCGAATTTCGTCCAAGTGTATTGGGTTTCTTAGGCCAACTCTCTGCATTCTACGTTCTTTTGCAATTTCGGTTGCTCTCAGTTATTTAGCACATTTGATGGTCATCGCCATTGTCTCTAGGGCATAGGTAGTTGTGCTTTGCGTTTTAGATTTATGGGCACGTCAGGGGTTTTGAGGATGAAACTTAGTCTTCTCTTTATTTCTATCGTTTGATTTGCTTATTTTGATGACATACAGTCATTAAAAATAAACTCCGCATAAAAGTTAAGGTACAAAATTGAAACCAGAGACCAGGCAGATGATAAAAAAAATTGCGAAAATGACTTCAAAAAAATGTTTGGAGGAAGAAATCGTTATATATTCTTCAATCGTTTTAAAAGTTTTCGAAAAACCTCAAAGATCTTAAATATTTAAAAGTACTCAAAAACTATAAGAAATCGTTATTCATAAAAATACTCGACTCTGTAACCCGTTTTTTATGTATGCTTTAGTTTTCTAGAAAGTTTTGGTCAAAATTGGAAAATTTCTCAAAACCGTGCTTTTGGGCCATTTTGAAAATGCACTTAACAGCGGATTAGTGCATTATTTTTTAAATACAGTTGTCTGCAACCCTCAGAAAAGGGGGATTTTAAATCGAACAAAAAATTTTATAGGTGCATGCATAAAACTAAAAAAAATGAACATGAAAATTGCAATTTTTTAAAATGTTCATTTTTACTTATTTTATAAAGAAAGGCATGTTAGTTGCGACACTATGACCTATTTTCTGATTAAGCCCTTAGTTTTCCACAAGTTATTTAAATTTTTAAAATTCGTAAAAATCGTAATTTGTGCATTTTTAAAAACACAAATTAAAAGCCGATTTTGTGAGCTTTATATGGCCAAAAAACTAATCTAAAAAAGACTATATACGCAAAGCAATTATGTACAAACTTATTTAAGGCGTTTTTAAATCGGTCAAAGAGTTTCAAAGGTAAATGCAAAATATCGAATAATAAACTCGTTTTTACATATTTTACAAAAAATTATTTGTATAATTTAAAAGTATCTTGGGGTAAGCGACTAAGAAGCTCTGACTTATTAATAAATTATTTATTTTATTAGTATTAATTAATTAAATATATATGCAGGAGTTCTCACCAAAAGCGCCAATAAATATACAGTTTTAAATTAATTATAATTAAATTAAAAGTAACCCATTAAATTGTCTGATATTTTTTTACAAAAGCAAATGATTTTTTTGCCAATAATAAATGTATACAAATGAATGGTTTGTAAAATATAATTTACATTAAAAAGGTGAAAGGTGATGTATAATAGCTGATTAATTAAAATTATGTGAATGTAATTAATTAATAATTAAATTAGCGCAATTGAATTTAAAGGGGACATAAGTTACAATCGCAATTTCATGAAAATACTAGTAGAGCATACAAATATAAATAATTACTTAAGTATGGCATACAATTTTACATGTAGGAATTTACGTTGTGCAATTATATAATTACAAAACGATTTGTAATCAAAACAAACATTTGAAAGTCTTTTGATAGAATATGTGAGGAATAAATTAAACCATAGTTAAAATGCGATTATCAAACCAATATAATACCAACAATAATTTTATTGGGTTATAAATAGCTAAAATTCCGGAATATCAATCGATACTCTTGAAAGATTACAAAAATATGCGACCAAAATATAACGATAACAAATGCACTTTTATTTTGATTACATCTCGCTCTTCAACTATAAATCATTTCAATGAACTTTAACTGTAATCTGTCTAGTTTATCAGAAAATCATTATTAGTTTCCTTTTATAAGAGGCGAGGAACATACATGCGCATTTTTTCCTTCAAAGTTTCTTGAAATTCTCTCACGTTTACTTTATGTGCTCCATCTTGAAATTCTTTGCATATTTTTGCTTGCTCGCGAACGTGTACTTACCGATAGCTTTGGTTTCTTAAAATAGACCATTTTTCGATCAAAAATATCTTTGATTTATAGCACTTTTTTTATAATAAAATAGGCTGATACATGTCCAGGATTGAAGATTTATTAAGAACGTTATCTATTATTAACTTTTAAATAAATCTAATTTTCTGCAATGAATCCTTGAATAATGTATAATTTGCAAGTGCAGGCGCGTTTAAATTAGAGCAATATTTTATAGGAAAATTGGAGAGATCATATAATTTTGCCATTTTTTTCAAATTTAATTATTTTTAATTTTTTTTTCAGGTTTACAAAGCCACAAAGTTTTGCAGAATGTGAAGGAAACGAATTACCACTAGGATGGGAGGAAGCTTTTGATGGTCAAATTGGGCCTTATTACATCAACCATGTTAATCGTAAGTTACAAATTTTATTTTTAAAATTTGATAATGTATTTAAAAAAAAACACATCCGTTAAGTTTCCCATAAACTTCTTAAATATGTTTGTATGTTTTATATCCTGGCGCCAGAATTATTTTTTTAAGTAGTTGTAAAATTCCAAAACAAGTTTATTACAGTTCATGCTAATTACAACTTAGATATTGTTTTTTTTTTATTATTTAATAGTTCCGCGAAATATCCAGAAGCTCGCAATGTATTTTTTTTTAAGTTTATTAAGTTTATCACATCGCGCACGTGTTATATTTTTTTTTCTATTTTTTTTTATTGCATAGTTCTAGTTTTACGTTTTATAGCGCGCAATTGTAAGCTCGTGCGTTCGCCTTTTTATACCTACTCATTACATGTCATGAAAAAAGTTATTAATTACTGTCATTCATACTTAATAATTATATTCTTGGTTTGTATTTGTAAAGTTAATTTACTTTCGCTGTAACTGTTAAGATCGTAAAATTAATTGATTACAGTTAAAAAGTTTGCAACAGAATTTTCTGAACGATCATTTAGCCATTTTATTTAATCATCGTCACAGCTCGTAATCAGAAATGTGTTAATTAAACACAAAATATTTGCCTTATCAAAATTGTAATTTAAAAATGTACTCAACACAATTTTTTTTCTAACTTCTAATTGACGATATATTTTTAAAAAATGTTTACATTGTAAACGTGTTGTAATCTAAATTATTTATTGGAGATGTTGATTGAATTTGTGATTTGTTTAGATTACTTAATGTTATCTAGATTAATTAATTTATTCATACAAATGTAGTTGTACAAATAGCAGGTGTTTGTAATGTTTAATGGTAGGATATGTTGTTTGTTTGTTTTTTAATAATGGGTAAAATTGAAATTATTATGAAATATAAGAAATATTTTTTCCTAACTGGCTATCGACTTAGTGAGGTTCTTTCGCGTTATCTGTAGATTGTATGTGTGAGTGTCAAAGCTTGTTACAAAAGAAAGCTGCCTGCGCCTTTTAAGTATATTTAATTTAACTCCTTTGACAAATGGCACCGGGATCTCTTTGACTAATGTGATTTAAATCATTTACCCAATTTCCCAGTTGTCAAAGCTGATTATCTCTTGTAGTTTTGTGTGAAAATTTTACATTTGTTAGTCAAGCGCTCTAATATGAACCGCTAGACGAACGCCGAGATGACTGATATGCATTTTAATTATGGACTTGCTAAGTCTGAACGGTGAACATTTTCCCAATCATCCTGTTCCTGATGGAAAAACCTTTCAAAGTATTTATCAACGTCTTCATAACACAGGCATATTTAAACGAAATGGAGGACCAGGTAGACCAAACACAGTACCAACAGTAGAATTAGAAGAAAATATTTTTGTTGAACATCCAGAAGATCCAGGTACTTCTACCAGGAAAATTGCAAATATGTTCAATGTAAATAATATGACTGTGAAGAAATTTTTGTACCAACAGCAGTGCTTGTAATCATAACAGATTCAGCGCATTCATGAACTTATTCCTGCTGATTTTCCTTCATGTATAGCATTTTGTCAATGGCTTCTGCAAACATTGATTCAAATCCTGCAACCACTGACGCTGATTTTTTTTTTACCGATAAAGCAAATTTCTTAAGAAATGCAATTAGGAACTTTCATAATAACCACATGTGGAATGATGAAAATCCGCATGCGGCACTTAAAGATCGTTTCCAAAATCCATTAAACGTTTGGGTTGGAATTGTGGGTGACTGTCTTATTGGACCGGTATTACTACCAGGAAGACTTACCGTCGAGGTAATCGGCATTTTTTGGGAGAATTATTACCTGGGTTTTTAGAGAATGTACCAATAGCAACGACGATTTTAATGTGGTAAATGCAAGATGGTGCACCTGCACATTGTAGTTTGGTTGCTCGTGATTTTGAACGCAACATATGAAGATCGCTGCATTGGCCGAGGTGGACCTCACGACCGCCAGAAATGGAATTTTTTCTATGGGGCCATTTAAAGTCACTGCAATAGAAGCTCTTAATTACAACAAAGCTGCATCGCTTCTAAACCTTCAAAAAATATTTCTTTTTGCTCTGAAAAGCAGCTCTTTGTAGCTTTTACTAGCTTTCTGTTTAAGAAAAATGTAGTTTCTTTTAAAATATTCTTCTTTTAAGAAAATATTCAGTAGTACCAACGAATCTGCCAACGCATTTTAAGGTGATCGTATGTGAGATTTTAAAGATTTTTATATTTTATTAAGAAATTTTCAAATTAATACAACGTCAGAAACTTATTCAGCTAGACTTCCAATATCCAATCAAATACTCGGCAACATTTTATTATGGACATCCTACTGCGGACAATAAAATTTTAGTTGTTTAATGGCCTTCTCCAAAATTTATTTAAATTACAAAAATATTTGCTGTACATGTTAACCAAATAAAATTACTTTACTTCATCGCAACAAAAATATTTCAGATATTTGCCTTTGAAATATTTTAACAGTTCCATTTAAATCCCACAAGTCAAAGAACTTATAAAAGTGCCAGCTTTTAATGTTAAAAAAACACGAGAAAATTAAATACGTATTAACGACCCCACAATAAAATATAATAAAAATAAAACGTTGAAAGTGATTTTCAATATTTTCATATTAATGGGTTATCCACTAAAAAATTGTAATTAAGTTTATCACGACATGGTGATTGTTTCATTATTTAAATTTTTAATTATAAAATTTTAATTAATAAAATATAATTTTCTTTTTTACTTAATTATTAGGTTTTTTTGTTATGATTTTATTTCTAACTGGCTGTCGATCCATCTAAGTGTTAAATAAGGTGTGTGGGTGATAAATATTTTTACTATCACTGTTTTACCATTGAAACACGGAATGTTTAAATTTTATTATTATTTATTAAATTACGATTTTAATTAAAAAATAAATTTACTCGGAGAAGCAAGAAATTTTCTCTGTTGAACTTGAGGAGCAGAATAAATGTGTCTTAATGCTTTATAATTGAATGGAACAAAGGGAAATTAAAAATGTAGTATGAATTCCATCACGTACGAATCAAATCTTGCTGTTTGAAGGCACGTGATGGTTTTATGTAAAACTTCAGCAAGAATAAGATAAAGTAAAAATTGTTGCAATTTCTGATTAAATTTTACGAACGTGTTTTTTAAATAAATTAGGTACGTGGTTCACTTACTTGCGAAATAAAGAAATTTGCATAATTTTGTTGATTTTTATTTATTTAAAAAATTATTTTGAAAATTTAATGGAAATTTTTAATTATTTTACAGATTTTTAATTTTAAAGTAAACAAGTCGTTTTGTAAATTAAATTTTAATTGTATTTACAGAATAAACTCTTGGTACTTTTTAACATGTAAACTTTCACATAATTTTTTTGCTAATCTCTTTATGACCAATGCTATTCTTATTCTTTAATTTTTTGCTGATATCCTGGAGCTTATGTTTCTAGTATAGCAACATCACAGTGTGGGGTTCGAAACCTGAAAAAATATTTATAACATTTTGAGATTTTTTAATGATAAGTTCTTGTGAGTTCTTGATTCTGAAGTAAGTTCGAGAGAGAACCAAAGTATTAGGCTCAGACGCTTAAAGTGCTAATGTTTCTTAGTTAACAATGTCGGGTTCAAAACCTGATGTATGAACACAGATCTGATAATGTTCGTCACTTTATAATAGTGTGCATTGAATAATCTAAAGTTCGAGGGTAACCAAAAGCACTGATCATTTTATACTGCCCCTTCGCTGGTGAAGAACTCTTCCTTGCGCTATTTGCATAAGTAGCCAGTGTATGAATTTGTTATAATAAAATAATGCTAAAACTACAATGAAATTGAATAAAATGTTATTGTTTTTAATATGGTGTTGATAATTTTTATATTTTTTTATAGAATGCACGCAACTTGAAGATCCAAGACAGGAATGGCGCGCGATACAAGAAGCTATGCTACGTGATTACCTGCAAACTGCTCAAGACGTTTTAGATGTAAGTTCTTTTATCCATAAAATATTTCTTTTCGATTATGCATATTTGAATGAAATTCAATGTGAAAGAAATTTATTCAGCGTTCAAGAATGTAAAGTAAAGATTTATTATGTAGTTGCAACGAATATAAACCCATTGAGAAAAAGTAGATATAAGTAACTAATTAAAACAGTGAATGGCGTTTAAATAAAAGAAACGGTAGGATGGTGGAACACAGAATTCCCACGCAGTGCACATTTGCCAGCTTTGAATGATATTAGAGGTTGCGGTTGAAATTCTATTACTGCAAATCATTACATCCCAACATCATTATTTAGATGATTTACATAGAATGATATAAAGTATGTGTAGGGATTATCATTATGTGTTAATTATTAAAGAGGTCGCACGTTACTGAACATTTTATGTGCATATGAAATTTCAATTTTCTATGCACAAATTACAATTTTGCACAATGCACTAAGAGCAAAGCTATAATTAGCCGTCAAATTATATACACCTATATATGTACATGTACATTTATTCCCTTTGTAGAGCAACTAAAGATAATTATTTATATTAATTTAAATAATTTTATTACTTTAATACCAATTTGTTTAAAATTATTCAATAATTCCTCAAATAACTTTTCAATAATTCAATAAAAAATATTTTGCGATGAGTTTTATGTACACAATCGTAGGAAAATTTATCCGATTTTGTTTAGAGACGTAGCGTTATTTAATTAAGTTGAATGTTAAAGCCTTCAGACATATCTACCTAAAAAACGATTTAAATAAAATTCAGTTTTGTCTACAGCTATTCTACTTATAATTTTCTATTTACATTAAATAAGAAAAATAACGTGTATGTAAATAAATTTATCATAAGAACATACTTATATTTTGAATTTAGCTCGAAGGACCAAAGGTAAAAAGAGCTTGTGATTAATAATTTTAATTGTGCACTTTGTTTTTCATATCAAAAGTGTATATAAAATTAAAACAAGAATTTATTCATTGAAGGCGTGTAAATGAATTCGTCCTAAGGACATCTTTACATTTTTATCTGTTTCGAAGGACCAAAATGAAGGGTGAGTTATGTTGAATGAATAAATTTATTAAGGACAAAATAATTAATAATTTTTTGGTATATTTTTTTTTAAACAAATTGCATTTTTTTTAAAGATACGGTAATACAGATATAAAATATATTTTTTAATAACGTGCTCTACTTTCATGTATTGGTCAATTAGACTTGAAAGTTTTTATATAGAGTTGTACATTCATACTCTAGTACAGAATATATTTTGGTGATTAAATTTGTATTTGTGCAGAAGTTGTGAGATAGTTGAACAATTTTGATAATAAATCATGGGCTAATCTTTATTTAATGAATAAGGACGTGTATGTATTTATATTCATTTTAATGCCCGAGCCTGGTATGAACTGTTTATTTACGTTTAATTATTGGCTCGACTTTGTGCTACTGGTACAATTTATATAATGATCTTTCTTTAACCCTCGGGAAAAATATTATCATTCGAAATTACAACTCAGTACATTTCTCATTACTAAGAATGCCTTTCAAAATTGCTTCATAAATCTAAAATGTTAATAACTTACAACCTCCAGGTTCGAAATAAAAAATACATGCACAACTTTTAAATGATATGCAATTAATTTTTTTAGTGACACAAAAATTGCAGTAACTCTTTTTTGAGGAACGTGTACACTTGAATGCTAAATGCATTGTTTAAAATATTGTTTTTATCATAAATTGTGGTACCTTTTATTTTTTTGCTATGGTTTTTTTTTGCTTTGTTGCTAAATTTTGTGCCCATCTTTTGGGTGATGGGTGTCATTTTCCCCTAAGTCGTTTCTCTTTGCAAATGTGTGCTACTTTTTCTCCTTTCAACGTGGTCGTTTTATTCCATCCTATATTTATTTAGTTATATTTTATATTCCATTCATTTCTGATCGATTTGTTTGTCTGTTGGTCTTTGATAATTTATCTCGTCATTCTCCTTACTACCTTTAACTCTGTTCTCTTTACTACCTTCAAATCTGCAGTTTTTAGCTTTGTACCGATCTGCTGGCCATCCTTATGGTCGTTTTCCTTCATGTCTTTTCTGTTTACAAATGTGTGCTAGTATATCCGCTTTTATCGTGCTATACATTTTTTTTAACAAATTTATTTTATTCCTCCAATTCTTGTATTGTTTCATTCGATCATATTCTATATTCTACATTCACCTCTGATCAATTTGTCTATCCTTGTACAAAGCCTTTTTCCCATTTCTTCGGCGGTAATCCTAGTAATCTTCGTCCGTAGTTCTTTCCTGTTAAGAAATGTATGATAGTCCCCCTGTTTCCATCCTTTCAACGTGCTTATTCCATTCCTTTCTTCTTCTTTTGCTCAATTTAATTATATCTGTATGGCGCACTTATCTGTTGTTTGTCTGGCGATCTTAATCTTAATGTGTATCCTGTTTTTGAATCGCTTTATAGCTAAAACCATAAAATTCATGATTTCCGATTCTAATTTAGTAATATTTCATCGCACACACATATGTCATTTCTTTTAAAGAGTTTAATTCGTAATCACCATTTTTTACAATAAATGTTTACTTTTCTGAGCATCGTTTCCGATGTAATAAATATTTCTGCTATTGTCTTTACTTTTTTGCTACTTTTTACCAAACCGCCTTTTAAAATCTCAGTCGCTATACTTCCACCCTCCACGTAGTTGCTTTTCAAAGTTTAGTTGTTTTTTATCTCTAGTACTTGCATATTACTTCAGAACTTACCGTTCGAGAGTTTTTCAACAATGATACTTCTCCAAATATGTTTATTACAAATACATTTATACCCCGCACTGAGACGTTGCGTTTTAAAGTTACGTTGTTTGGATCGTAGGTACTGGCATATTACTCAAGAACTCAACGTTTGATAGCATTTCAACGATGTTACATCGTTCGTGACATGCGTATTATCGGAACACTTTATATTTTATATATAAGTTATATTTTTTTAATGTTCATTAAAGTAATATAAATTCAGCATAAGTATATAATACAAATATATCTAGTACCTGTCAGCATCAAAATTTATTTCAATTGGGAATTGACTTTACCTATTGGGAATTAACTTTAAAAGAGACGCCGTCTAGCGGTAGATCGTGAACTAACTCAAGTCGGTAGACATTCATTATATTCATATAGAATTCTTATGACAAATAAATGTTTTAATTGTTAAATTTTAAATTTTTTCAGTTTTGTGTGAAAGTACACAAAAATACTCCTTACATTTGCTTCCAACCTGTAAATATTATTGAATGATACCGACCTTAGTGTCCATTGACAGATTGATCGCAGCGCCACTATTAGGTAAAGTTAATTGCCAATAGGTTGCGCTGCATGAAGATCTCCCGCCTATAGTTAATTTACAATCTACTGGTAGAGGGCGGTACAATATACCTCTTTTAAAGTTAATTTCCAATTTTCTACGGACGACGGCTGTAATTTGAATGGTACGGAAGTGGCATTGGATAATTTTGCGTGTTTTCATACTTGCTTCGAGCCGAAATTAACATTAATCCAAAATGCTGTCTTTTCAACTTTGGGCTGTTTTGCATCTTACGCATGGGTGTAGTTTTGTCTTATAGTAAATCACATTTCACTTTATACCGCAATTTTAAGAAATCTTTATGAAAGTAGGAATATTTTTTTAAATAAAAATGTGCACTAAACATTGGAAGCATTTCTAAAACTATATTCGTATTAGTGTTTAATGTAACAAATTTTTATTGCTATAAAATAACTGTTTTTATTCCCTATTGTAGTCGAAATAGCTTTAATAATTTTTTAATTTTATAATATAAGTTTTTCTAATGATCATAAATCTTGGTAGTAATATCACGAAATACATAACTTCCATTATTCATAATAATTAATCAAAAACGGGAATGGATTTGAAAGAAAATTTAGTGTAGAATGTGAAGCAAATTGCAAAATAATAAATGTAGATGTAAAGCGTATTCTAATTATATGAATAAAATAAGGGGCCATGTTCTGATCTTATACATTGTAAAGGTAATTTCATTTCATAATGTGAAACACGCTTCGAAACGGGATATTGCTTTCTAGAATGGTTGGAGCTTGTGTGTTACTGGAATTCAGATAATATGCAAATAAAACCAAAGTAATGTAAAGAATTCCTGCGAGACGGGTAGATGCAGAAAGATATAACACATTGATTGTGGTGGTTTAAATATTTTGACAGGCGACACGGGAACAAACGGGTATTGTTTGCGGTCATAGGGGTCAGAACTGGCTCGTGCCATGGAGTTGCCACTCAGGAATGTCGAGGTTGTCCTATGCGCAAAAAAAACCAAGACACATCGCTGCGTATTTTGCTTGTAGGTGTAACCGTTTCTTGGTACTAAAGCCTCTGCAAATAAATTATAAAAAAATACAATGAAAGTCATTGCTTCATATTTCATTTGGAATTACTTACATACAGCTTTCGTTAAAATAATTACTGAAATAATTAATGGAAACACATTAAATACACATTTATTATTTTAACATTTCTTATACACTTAATATAAAACCAATTTTAACATTGCACATTATTCAATGAGCAATTTTTCATCAATCATCGGCTAGAAATTGGAAAAAGCTGCATCTGGTTACCCATAACGATCGTAAATTGGATGCAAGACGGGACGTAATTATTGATTTCTAAGTCTGAAGGTTAATTTTAACCAAGGTTTTGATGGAATTTCTGATCACATTCCAGCTCTGTATGTGAGGGACATGCTCGGCTGATTTCTTTCTATACGTCTGATGATAATAATTTTATGCAGTCACGGTCTCCGTACTTTCTTCGTCATAAAAAAGTCTCAAAATAAATTTGTAACAGAATTAACTGGCAAATAATTAAAGCCATCATTGATACGAATGATACCATTTACATAAATTACAAAAAGCTCAATAAATAATATATTAAGCATCCTGTAATCAAAAAATTCTTTATTTACTTTGTATAGAGCACAACAAAAATTCCTTCTTAAATAATTTACGTTCATGATCTTTATTACGCTATAAACATTCCTCAAAATGTATTATTTAATGGATTATCGAGTGATTTAGATAACAATGGAGTGAGTTAACTTATTAAGTGGTCTGCTGATGATCTAATACACATATTAAAAGCTTTTGGCTTTCTTTTCAACAATTTATCCGGGTTGCATAATTTCCCCTTGGAAGTTTTTAAATTTTAAACATTAATTTTTGGGTCAATAAACTAAAATCTTCTAAATTGAAATGATTTCAATTTTAACTAACATATTTAATGATATTTGTCGCCCGAGTTAGGCTTCCCACTTATTCTACTTTAATTTGGCCTCTGGCTAGGTCTAGACTTCTTGGTATATAACAGTCCGATATTAATGGTAAAAAAATAGTTAAGATATTTAATTATATAGAGCAAGGTACTACTACTACCATATTACGCATTCCTCGGCTCCTTCAAAAGAAACATTTTGTGGTACGTTCATGACAGTAAAAAAATAAGACAACTGGATGTCCATGATAACAGTAATTGACAATCGTTGTATTTACATTTTTTTTTAACTTTCTCACTAATTGTAGCGACAAAGTATCACCATTGTGTCACGGAATGACGAATTATGCGACACAAATTAATGTCCTCAGACCTTCAATGATTCATCATATAATATAATATAATTATAAAAATTTGTGCTGAAATACTGAATTTGGTTTTAATAGACATAATTTCCTTGCTTATATTTAATGTTAAACTTCTTGCATTGTAATGTCAGTGGTTGGATTGAACGTCTGATGGCAAAGAATGTTATTATTATCTTATAAGGAGCCTGAAGCATTTGTGTAGGGTGTTTAATATCCAAGGGGTCGAAGGGCAAGGGGGGAAGTATCTTGTGCAGTTGCTACCTGTATTACACCGCACGATCCCAGCGGCTGCCTGCATTCCTCCGGATCCACACGATCAGTCCCGATCTCGCATTCTTTTCCCCATCCTAAATCAACAGGTTAGCTTCATTATCATAGCCTTATACAATGTATCTGGCGTTATATAATGGGCAATCCCGAGGCCGACATTAGATACACAAATTCTTTGAATTCCTGCTTTTGACCGACACAAAAAAATGTTTTTTTGGCTTGCAAAATGTGTCCTCACTTTGCATACAAAACAAATACCTACCAAACAACCTAATAACTGCCCATATTTTATTGCTTGGAAGATTTATCCTACCACCATAAACGTTCTCAATAAATTTCCCAACCAGTTTTAAAAATCAAAGTTTTGTTCGCCAAATATCTCCTAATTTTAGCAATATAGCAGCACGATTTCCAAATATTTTTTTATTTTATATTAGAAGATGTAAAAATGGTAGTTTTGTTGTCAACCTTTGGATAATCAAAAATGTCCAAAGCCACACAAATGTAACACTACATAATTTTCTTGTTATATCTGAACACAATTACTATCATTTAATACCTTTACAGAATTTTTTTATACCAGAAAAGACAAAAAAAGAAATTTTGTTGTCAAAATTGGAAAATCAAAAATACAAAGCCACACAAGTGCAACAGGACATAATTTTCTTGCAATTTAAACATGATTTTTACCATCTTTCAATGTTTTAACACTATTTTTCAAATTTTCGTGGTTTTTACAGAATATGTAAAAATAGAAAATTTATTATGAACCTTGATAAATTTTGGCAATGTTGCCTGGTTTACTTTGAGTATCCCCACAGTTTTAAAAGGTAAGCCTCTATACCTAGGCCTAAGTGTAGGTTCATTTTTTAAGCTAATAAACAACTTTTTCGCAAGCAGTAGTGACCCGTTCTCCCTTAATCCCTTTTCAACAATTTCAAAAGATACCTACTTAAGGTACGTCTACAGTTCGCACCGAAGTGATTTATAATAATAATTTTGGCTTTTAACTTAAGAAATGTGATAAAAAGCGAAATATTTTTAACATTAATAATAAAGGCTGGAGGTAATTCTAATTTTTTTGATAATACTTTGGATTGAATTTAATTAACAATTTAAGAGATCCTTAGTAACTATTTACTGGTTCATACTATAATATTTTTTGCTTTTTTAAGGAAACTGCTAAACTAAGGCCTCATTTTCATAATATATTGTATATTGTCGCAACTTATGGTATTTTCAATAAATGTATGTTGTCTAAGGCTATTTTATTGATAATATGTATTGGTCGTCAGATGGACCCTTAAAAAAAGTTTTTTATATTTACTTATAACAAACTTCTAAATTTTAGGCTTTTCAAAATGTGGATTTCGATTTTATTTATAAAATGTTTTCTACACGAAAATTGATCGAAAATATGGAAATTTGAGTCAAAATAAATGAAATTTTTATAGATATTTATATTTGGATCTTTCTCTATTTTTACAATATTGTGCGATACAAAGTGTCCATTGCTTCCCACCTTCCTACTCTTTCTCTTCTAGTTCTTTTACA
>JARJDX010095530.1:0-11874 GCA_030264735.1 Gymnusa sp. GC000175
CCATAACTCGAACTTCTATAAATCAAATTTCTCTATATTTCGATTTTTTCGCAAATTTTTGCATCTAGATGTCATTTTGTAGCTATTTCTGTAAGTCTAATTTTCTATATCTCGAATTTTTTGTAAACCATGATGATTCGACTTAGAGAAGTTCGACTGTATGAATAAATTGATATGTTGCATACAGTATTAATAACAGTATCGTAACAATATCACACGTCAATTTAATTATCTTTTTCTTATGCCTTTATCCATTAATAAATGTTAGCGACAAAATGACAATATTATTAATTAATTAACTACGTTTTATAAAACTGACTCTTAGGAGAATAATTAATAAATTTAACCCCACTATTTATTGTAAAATGTAAACTTTAAATGACTTCTTCTTTGTCTACAAAATTTTATACACATTTTATATATACTTGACAAGAATAACTTTGCTCTTGTAATGTATACAACACTAAAATAGTGTGGAAAATTTAAAATTGATTTTGCAGCTCGGCGAAGAAATTTTCATCCAATCAAGTATACGACACGCTCAACGGATCGACACCTGTCTTACTACCATCACAGCTTCATATCGCATCGCGAAATATAAACGTTAAAATTGGAAAATCAAACAAAAACGCGAAGCGGTGTCAAATCAACGAATTTCGGATACATGGCCTCACATTCTTCTCATATAGAACAAATAAATTGCGTTCTTATAACTTTTTTCATTAGAATGATACATGTAGGTGATATGTTGTCGTTTTTAAAATTGTTGTTATTCTTAAAATTGTTGTTATTCTTAAAATTGTTATCATTCTTAAAATTCTTAATGTTCTTGTATAATATTAAAAAAAATGGAGTGTCCACCACTCTACTTTCCTGTAAACGAAAACACACGTACACAATAACAAGTTTTCGTGCTGTTTACATTGGTTGGGGTCAGCTGCTCAGATTAATATGGTGGGGGAAGATTCGTTTATATGAAAATTATTTTGGGCGCCAGTAATTTGAAGAAAAAACAAATTTAGATAATTATCCTGCAAATTATTTAAAGGAAACTGCATATTATTAACAATATTGTATGTTTATCGACCGTTTGCATAAATGTATCAAATGATAAACCAATTTAACGAGTGTGTCAAATTAATTACTAATATTACATTACTGTAGTAAAGAGGAACAAATGATTGCATGATAGGGAACGCGTGTAGAATGCTACTTCTTAATAAACGATTGCAAAGCTTGTTAGCAATCGCTTGTATCACTCAACAACAACATCTTGCATTAAGCGCAAATTTCCTTTGATGATTCGCTAGTTTCCTGCTTTACCTACTACAATCATGAACAATCAGAATTCAAGCGAGGTGCATTTTTAGAAGTTGGCAGAAAATTATTTTCTAGTAATTTTAGAAGCTTAAGCATCATCACCAACGAAAAAATGAAGTATCCTTCACTTGACTTTCCCGTAAGTGAAAATCTTCACCCAATAAAAAAAATCCTAATGATCAATTCTTGTTCTAAGGAACTTAAAACGTATAAAATATGTAAATATTATAAATTAAATAAACCAATGCGATTTTACATTTATATAAGTATGTAGCGTACTGTAATATTTATGTTTTAATTCATTTGCTCCGCGTGTACGTGCAAAATACATTTTGTAATTTTCAGCTTGAAATCTTAGACTCGTTGGTAATCTGCATCCGGATACGGAAAGTGGATGCAAATGAGGAAAGGGGCGCACGTTTCAGTCACTGGGGAAAACCTTTTTCTACTACAGCATTCATAAAAGCCATTTGAAAATGTGCTCGATTTTTTACTTTGTTAATGAGTTGCAATGTGGGCACTTTAAACCTTTAAATATTATTATTTTGTTGAAATTAATTAATTTTTATTTTTTCGAAAAGATAAAGTGTGGTAATTGGGTAAAAAAATATCAGTGGCGCCCAACGTAGGGCGAAATTATTAAAATATGAATAAATAAAAGATATGTAGATAAGTGCATCTATTTTATTAAGAAACAAAGAAAAAAAAGAATTTTCTCCACTCGATTTTTTCTAATAAAAAAAATGTGGCCACGTGGCGCCCAACGTAGGACCGAAATCAAAACCTGAATGTGAGTGTAAGTTTTTCTAAAATGTTTGTGAAAACAGCTGTAAAAAAACTTACTCTCACACTCAGATTTTAATTTCGGCCCTACGTTGGGCGCCACTGTGGCCACATTTTGTTTATTGGAAAAAATCGAGTGGAGAAAATTCCTTTTTTTTTTTGTTTCTTGATCAAATAAATGCATGTATCTACATATATTTTATAATTTTTTCATATTATTTCGCCCTACGTTGGGCGCCACTTATAATTTTAAATCGATAAAATAATAAATTAATTAAATAAATAAAATCGAGGTGAGAAAACTCTCTTCTTTTTCTTTGTTTCTTGTTAAAATAAATGCATTTATCTACATATCTTTTATTCATATTTTTTAATCCCGCCCTACGTTGGGCGCCACTGATAATTTTCTTCTTTAATGAATTTTTTCTTTGTTTCTTGATAAAATAAATGCATTTATCATGATATCTTTTATTTTTTATCCAATTATTTTTAAACAAAATAAAAGTTTAAGCGTCCGAGTGGTAACCCTTCATAAAATATTTATTACAGCATTAAATATTCAAAAGACAATATTTTAACGCATTATGGACATAAATATTGGTTCGGTTTTAACTGAATATATTATACTGCATAGTGTACCTAATAAAATATTGAAAATAAAATTTTTGAAAGCTTCCTGAAAATAATTTTTGCAAAAATAAAATTTAAATTTAGTTTGAAACGGCTTAGAACATTTTTATTATTTGTAAAATATAAAATGCAGGCATATAATAAATGAAACAAAAATAAAACGAAAGGCATGTGCAGACGAGAATTGAAGAATTTAAATTTGCTCCTTTCTTTCAGGGCTTAGAAGTGCAGCACTTATAAATATGTAATTGTAAAATTTAAATAAAACATAGGAATAAAGCGCGCACTTGAAAAAATGTGCGCTTGAAATATTCAGTTTCCCAAAGTTTTGTTTATCTGAAGTGTGAAGGACATCCCCCAATACACACACACCTACATTCTAAGAAGTAAAAGTTTTTTTAACCAAAGAAAAACTTTACGACCGCACGCAATAAAGTAGTCGCGCGCGCGCTTGAAAAATAATCCGAAAAAAAATCGCGCATTTGCATTTCTAACAGTTTTCCAGGTGAGAAAGGCGTAAACTACGTTCTGCAACTTTCTGAGAATAGATTATTACGTTGAACACTCAAAGAAAGTTCTTAAATGGAAGAATGAATATAAGAAAAATGCATGAATAACTAACATGATTTCAAACCATTGTCGTCCAACTTTTTCCAATAGACTTTTCCCATTCTTTGCATTTTTTAACAATTTAATATAAAAAAACCACAGACGCACAGTTACAAGTATCCCGCAAACAAAGATGAAGAACTACGTCATTGTATTCAGTTTATTTAAAATTAAAACTAATTAAAACCTATTTGTACAGCTTGACCAAGTCTACAAGAGAGGGCAGGACCTTTCCGGTGACTTGCATACACACCATACACCATGGCGTATGGCTTCTCATCTATGCTCCTTTTACTTTGTGACGTAGATATCCCACCATCTCCCACCGTTTTTTTACCGCAAACCCTCCGTATGTCCCTCATCTAAACTTTTGTGTTTAAACAGCGAAGCGCGTGGTAATTCCTAGCACAGTGCTTTGTCTATTGATTTCTCCCTACCCTGCATATCTTCCAACATTCCCCTATCCGCCACCCGAGGATGCGTCTTCCAGGGATTTTCGACTCTTCCAGCGACTATTTACTTCAAATTCCATATAATAGTATAAAAAATTATCTCTTCAATTAAATAACACATTTGCAGAGTTAATTATAAATTCGATAGCACAAATGCATCGGTAAAATTTGTTATTCATTTCAGTATCAGAGTGTAACGATTAAAAGTTAAACATATAGAACAAATAGCAGTTGTTTGATGGAAGCTGAATATTTTGTATTTTGCAACATTTTTAAATTAGGGCGTAAATTGTTAATAAAACAAACAAATCGACAACACACGGAATATGGCTTGTGTTCTTTCAAACAGATTGTTAAAAGGGAAATGTAAATGAAAAAAATGACAAACATTAATTATTCTGTAAAGGTAAAATTCAACAAAAAATTGCAACATCACAAATATCGATTGAAATATCTAAATTTAAATATTTTTAAAAAATGCATTAACTGCTAGAGTACGCATCTCTAGTGCGGCATCATCATCATATGCAACCTTTTTTACACCACTCACTGCTGGTGATGGCCTTTTCTCTGCCTGTAATGCTGGCAACTTACATTACTTGCATACTGGCCTGAAATGTGGAGAACTGGGTTCGACTCTAGTAAAGTGAATGCATTTTTAGTTTTTTATCTTATATGTAACACAAACCATGTAATGGTTGTAATTTCCTGTTTTTTACGCGTATGATTTTTCCACTTGCTCACCGGAGATGGGAAGACCTCTTTGGAACTCTGGCAAAGCTAATATATTTTTAGTTATTCAGCTTGTATCTGATACTTAGCTGTGGCTATAAGTAAGTTCCTGCTTTTTTCGCGTTTTCGCGCACGCTCTTTGTACCTGCTGTACCTGCCACCTTAAGTATGCTTCCAGAAATTTGTAATTTCGCCTGTGTGCTTTTATTTATCTTGTATCTGATGCATGGCTGTGGCCATAGGTAAGTTTCTGTTTTTTTTTTTCGCGTTTTCTCGCACGCTTTTTGTACCTGCTACTTCAAGTATCCTTCCAGCAATTTGTAATGTCGCGTGTGTGATTATATTCATCTTGTGTCTGATACATAGCTGTGGCTATAAGTAAGTTTCTGTTTTTTCCGCGTTTTCGCGCCCGCTCTTTGTACCTGCTATCTCAAGTATGCTTCCAGAAATTTGTAATTTCTCTTGTGTGATTTTAAAGTCTTAAATTTAAATAAATAAATAAATACTCAGTTTTTTTACACTAGTCTTTAGAAAATTGAAGAATCTCAAGGACACGTGAGTACCTTCAACACTCCAAGTGTTATTAAGAGTTTAAATAAAATTGCAATGTTCACCAAAGATAAGAAGTTGAACGACATGAATTTTTCTAATAATTGATGAAATGTAGTTATGTTTTTGTCAAAAATTTCAAATACGTCTTACAATGACATATATTTTTTTAATAATTGATGAAATGTGGTTATGTTTTTGTTAAAAATTACAAATATGTCTCAGAGTGACATATATTTTTCTAATAATTGCTGAAATGTGGTTATGTTTTTGTCAAAAATTATAAATATGCCAAAAACTTGTAACTGATAGTTGTGTAGTGAACAAAATTTTGTTTTTACTAAGTAAGTAATTTCATTTTAAAAGATGTTTTTTGTGGACTGTATACATATTGAATAACTTAAGTGGCAAGTTGTAATTGGAAACACCCACTACAGTTAAACACTGAAGCACATTGCAAAAGAGTACTTTGTTTGATGGTAGTCAAACACTAAAATAAAAATAAAAAATTACAAAATGTTAAAAAAACGTTGCCTAATTATTAACTGTTTGAAAGAGCGTCCTCAATGATCAAATAACTAAAAGCGTTTTGTCAATGGCCAAAAGGGTGATGGAAAAATGAGTAGATTCCACCGAACAATTTTACTTTGGTATCAAATTTTTATTCTTTTATAAACTGGGTGGTACATAACAAATCTGTAAGCTAATTAGCAAATTCTCCCATTTCATATTGATTTAAGTTGAAAAAAAAAATGAATTGTCCCTCACTCGACTTTCCGCTAAGCGAAAAAGAACTTCACACAATTAAAAAATGTTTTAAAGTAAAGTTAAATCATCACGTTGGAGGGGGAAGGTTAAGAGGCAGATGCAGATGTAAGGTAGAAGAGATGAAAGTCTTAAAAGTAAGAAACTAGATGGTAACTGCTGAAAGCAGATGGATACCGATGGGATAATCAAGAAAATCAAATCTCGGCCGACACTGTCGATCCCACGTTGATTTCCAGAGAAGTGACAGATCGTTCGGGGTTTAAAAATTTGTGTACAGCTGAGAAAAATCAAACTTTAAAAAATTGAGTTTTAGGCTTTATTTATAACATTTCTTGGCTTCAGTTATTAACCAATTTGTTTGCTTATTAGGTGCCTATTACTGTGTACATGAAATGCACGTGGTGTTATATTTAGAAAGAACCAGTCACGCTTTAATGCAAAATTCAGCTGTTAAGTATATCCGGCTAAAAAGTCGTTTTTCATAGGAGAGCACTTGATATCACTTTGTAACGTCGATATCCCACTTTCTCTCCCTCGGTTTTTTTACCGCAAACCCTCCGTATGCCCCTCATTTACACTTTTTATGTTTATAAAAAATCAGTCACTCTTTAATGCAAAATTCAGCTGTAAAGTATATCCGACTAAAGAGTCGTTTTTTATAGGAGAACACTTGATATCACTTTGTAACGTCGATATCCCACTTTCTCTCCCTCGGTTTTTTTACCGCAAACCCTCCGTATACCCCTCATCTACACTTTTTATGTTTATAAAGAATCAGTCACGCTTTTATGCAAAATTCAGCTGTAAAATATATCCGACCAAAAATTCGTTTTCCATAGAAGAAGACTTGATGTCACCCTGTAAGGTCGATATCCCACTTTCTCTCCCTCGCTTTTTTTACCGCAAACCCTCCGTATGCCCCTCATTTACACTTTTGTGTTTAAATAGCAGAGCGCGTGGATCATTTACTCTCTTGAGCTCTTGCTTCACTCCGACCTCCTACCCACCTTTCTTTCTAGTCTGATAAGTCGCTGCGTCTGTCCTCGGATTGTCAGTAAGAATTCGTGTCCGATCCGCTAGTCTGGCTGTCGCAGCGTCTGTCCTCGGATTGTCAGTTAGAATTTGTGCCTGATTCGCTAGTCTGGTTGTCGCACCGCTTGTCGTCAGTCGCCAGCTAGCATTCTACCACACCGTAACTGATACCGTTCCGTCAGCCTGACTGTCGCAGCGTCTGTCCTCGGTTGGTCAGCTGAAATGACACAAAAGCTCTTTATATTATAATTGAAATTTCGCGAATAGTTTTTGCGTATATAATTCGTGTTTATATTTATATACGCAAAAACTATGCGCGAAATTTTATGCACCCAACGCCACCTATCGGGGCTTAGATTAAGCAGACTGTGCCTACCATAGAAATCTATTTAGGAATTAAAATTGGTTCCGTATATAATTATAAACACGAATTATATACGCAAAAACTATTAGCGAAATTTCATATACTCAACGCCACCTATCGGGGTTTAGATTAAGAAGACTGTGCATACTATAGCAATCGATTTAGGAAATAAAATTGGTTCCGTTATACTGCACAGAGCTAAATTAAAAAAAAAACAATCTCGTTTTGCAGTAGTAGCACGATTACTACACTTTCCTTTATTATAAAAGTTTTAAATATTCGATTTATAGTTTAATAATTTATAAAATTTATTTACTCATCAGTAATAGATGCTATTTAATTAAAAACATAATTTTGTTTGTAGATTGTTAATAAATTTGTCTTTTCTTGTTCACCAAACGCAGCTATAAAAATTTAATATTGATTTATTCGACTTTTTTTTTGTGACAATTTTCCGATAAAACGCGCCTCAACAAGTGCTTCTTTTTTCACTAGCGAGGAATTTTTACAGCACGTCAAGGGCTCCTTTAGCGGCCATTAAAAAGTTGATTTTTTTTTAGCCCCGTTCCGCATGTTTCCACGTCTTTGTAATTTCTACCCCACAATCTCAGACATTCCGTTGGAAATTTAAACAATCACGGTTTTTTTATTACAAAGGAAAATGGACCAACTTTAAACAGATAATTAAAACACTAATTGTATCGTCGCTGCCCACAGAAAATGTAAAAGGCCGTTTGGTAAAGCGTAATTAAGAGTAAATTAATATTTCAGATTTGTTAATTTTTAGTATAAGATCAAATTTTTGAATTTAAATTTTTTTAAAAATGCGTTCGCTCTGTTGGGGTTTGAACCCTGGTCTCCGCATCTCCGTTCAGCATGCTGCACCAGAGATGCGACGATAGTAGGTAGTTTCGTTTTTTCTTTTATTTTTCGTAGTAAGGAATTTTGCGTAAATTTTCTACGATGTGGTTGGCCAGTATTTTAGTGTCTTGACAAATTTTAAGATATCTCCACTTGACTTTCCCGTACGGTATAAACAAAAAATGAATGAATGAAATTGCACAATTTTTAGTTTAAAAGTACAATTTTAAAACCAAACAATTTTTGTAAATTATAATGATTTAAATGGCTACGCCCCTATCCTAACCTGGGGAAGAAAAGCAACTACATTTGTTATAATTTTATCTGGCTATCAATTGGTAGATATTTCTGCCGTGTTAATTTTGGTGTGTGTGTGTGAAAATGTCGGAGCTTGTTATTCTAAAAAGTCGCTGACGCTTTTCTAGAATTAATTAATTTTTTCCCAACCTACTGCTCGAGTTTCGAATACAGAAACCTTTAATCCGAAACTTGGCGTCCTAGTACCAAACCACTAAGCTGTTCTGAGTAAACTGTTGCTTGTTGTTGTTGTATTGTTTTATTTTCATAATTTTTTAATTTTATTTCCCCACCATACAATTTTCCATGTCAAAGCACATATTGATCCATGACTCATAAGCGAGAAAAAAATTTGTTGGTTTAAAAGTTTTGAAATTCAAATCTTTGTATCAAAGATTGCAGACCCATTAAAAATTTTTACAAAAAAATTTACAAAAAATTCCTCGATTTTGTTGTAGTTAAAGTATGAGCAATTCCAAACCGACATTCATATACATTAGTCGGTAAATATAAATGATATCGTGACTAACTATAATATAATTCTTTGGAAATATCGTAATGGTTCTGGGAGGAGTTTTTATAGTACAAGAGAAAATTGTACCTGTTGAGTACGCGCAACAATAAAAAAGTGAACTAATGCGCTAGTATCGATTAAAATTACACGCTCACTTCCATGAATACTATCATACATACACCGAGCATAAAATAAATGCAATTATTAACGTTACTCATTTTATTTGCAGAGAGGAAGCGACGAATTACTGTCGCAGTCGAACGTATCCGTGATGGCTCCATCAGCCCCACATACGGACAACAACAACCAAGAAAACGCTAAGAAGGTAAGCATGTTACACGTTTTATACCAAATTTGTTCTCATCAACAATTTACAAACGGCATCAGTGGCAATTTTTGTAACGTGAATAGGGACCAATATGGAAACGTCAATTAGTATTTAAATCCCAGTTATAAATCTGTAAATAAATAATAGCCACACAGTTGGAACCTTCACAGGTGGTCTGTTTAACTACTCTGACCAATTAGTGTGATTTTGACATTTATTTCCCCTACACACTCTCATTACCTCATACACAACTGTATTATAATGATATAACAGTTGGCTCAGCGGTCTAAACGTCCAACTGCTGAGCTCAGGTTCATGGGTTCGTGCCCCGTAGTAGTTAAAAATTTTAATTTTCTCTACTCAGCCCCAACTCATCAGCGTGAGGTTTTATGCCTAATAAAAGCTTCTTTGATTCTGAGTTGGTTTGTAGAAAACAACTCCAGCGATTCGAAATTTAAGTTGCACCTCAAACTGTAGATCCACCTGTAATATAAGTTGCTAGCATTACGTGTTACGCGCCAGGAATTGACGTATTAAAGATAGCTAAACATTATGATAAAACAAGGTCTTCAGTAATCGGACTTTTCCGCCTTGAGAATGCTCCCTGCAATGACGAGCGAAACGTTAACAACAAACAATAAAAATACGCGACTTAAACCTTTACAAAGTGAAAATTTTTTAAGCAATTAAAGATAAAGACAATTAAGTAATTTTAAAATTGATAATGGCCAACCTCCGAAGGGAGTCGGACGTCATAAGAAAAATATAGAATTTGACAACGATGACATTTTGTTTATTCAGCAAATTTGATTTAAGTATCGCTCCTGATGACATATTAAACTCCGGTATTTTCTTTTAAGTTTTGTTAATGCTTAACGAGGTTATTTTATTTCTCGAATTCCGTATTTTTACGCATTATTATTATTAGAAAAAATATTTCTCATTAAATTTAATCGTCAGCAATTTATTTTAAATTATTCGTGAAGAATGAAATAATGAAGGTAATAAATGAAATATAATGAAATAATATTCATGATTTACTCCTTAATATATGGAGGGCAGTGTGGCTCGGCGGTCTGGGCATCCGGCTGCTGAGAACAAGATCGCGGGTTCGCGCCCCGCAGCATGCAAAATATTTATTTAAATATTTAAAATGTCTTAACACTGCCCCAACTACCCAACCCGCCTTGACAGCGTTTCATGGCTAAAAACCCTCTCAGTTTTTTCTGTTGTTCTCTCTCTTTCTCTATGCCAGAATGCTATGATAAAAGCAGCTGGAAACTGAGCACGGAGA
Source organism: Gymnusa sp. GC000175 (assembly GCA_030264735.1). NCBI lineage: Eukaryota > Metazoa > Arthropoda > Insecta > Coleoptera > Staphylinidae > Gymnusa > Gymnusa sp. GC000175. The sequence continues at coordinate 10,534 of JARJDX010095530.1, forward strand.
AGCGGCGCGAGTGAGAAGAACTAACAACCAAAATGATACACAGAAGGAAAACAAAATGATACATTTTTACCCTCTGTGTATCATTTTGTTTTCCTTCTGTGTATCATATTTTATTCCTCCTGTGTATAATTTTGTTTTCCTTCTGTGTATCGTTTTGTTTTCCTTTTCTGTATCATTTTGTTTTCTTCTGTAAATCATTTTGGTTGTTATTTGTTCTACTGTTAAATTATGGTCTCGGACACTCCCTCCTTTTATAAATGTATAGTACAACAAATAACAACCAAAATGATACATAGAATTTTGTTTACCTTCTGTGTATGATACACAGAATTTTGTTTTCCTTCTGTGTATCATTTTGTTTTCCTTCTGTGTCTTATTTTGTTTTTCTTCTGTGTCTCATTTTGTTTTCTTCTGTGTATCATTTTGTTTTCCTTCTGTGTCTAATTTTGTTTTTCTTCTGTGTCTCATTTTGTTTTTCTTCTGTGTCTCATTTTGTTTTCTTCTGTGTATCATTTTGTTTTCCTTCTGTGTCTTATTTTGTTTTCCTTCTGTATATTATTTTGATTGTTATTTGTTCTATTGTAAAATTATGATCCCCGACACTCCTTCCTCTTATAAATGCTCGTGGAGCTTCCGATAGTGTTGCTTCTATTATTTTCATTAGTCTGTTTCTTACTATATGAAAATATGCAACAAGAGCTTAAAAATACATCAGTTGATCAGTTTTTTTTTTTGTTTTTTTTTTTATTCATTAGAAAATATTGTCAACATTTAAAGCACAATTAGGTGCACCAATTTAAGGATAAAAAATGGGGTTGACAAGTACTTGAAGCAAAATTTAATGCTCTTTAAACATGTGATAAAATATTTAAAAAAAAAATGATATTAACGACAATAAAATCAAAACTATCACAATTGTTTTTTTTGTGCATTAGAAAATAATGTCAACATTTAAAGCACAATTAAGTGCACCAATTTAAGGATATAAAAATGGGGTTGACATGTGTTTGAAGCAAAATTTAATGCTCTTTAAGTACGTGATAAAATATTTTAAAATTTTTGAATATTAACGACAATAAAATCAAAATTATCACAATTGTTTTTTTTTTGTGCATTAGAAAATAATGTCAACATTTAAAGCACAATTAAGTGCACCAATTTAAGGATAAAAAAATGGGGTTGACCAGTACTTGAAACAAAATTTAACGCTCCTTAAGCACATGATAAAATATTCTAAAATTTTTGGATATTAACGACAATAAAATCAAAATTATCACAATTGTTTTTTTTTTGTGCATTAGAAAATAATGTCAACATTTAAAGCACAATTAAGTGCACAAA
>JARJDX010095543.1:0-13375 GCA_030264735.1 Gymnusa sp. GC000175
AAATTTATTAAATTTTGAAAAAATGATAAGAACAAAATTTGTTACAAATTTAATTTTAAACACTTTTATACTCTAATGTTTTTTAATAAACTTGATACTTTTGGAATATTTGCAAAAAAACAAAAAATCTAACCAAACTACCACTTCCAGTTAGTGGATTTCAGCCGAAAGTCACTGGGACCTCCCAATTTTTGTTAAAAGCTTAAATATGAATTTCCTGGTCGATCAGGGCTGTAGAGAGGACACACACATTCTGCAGTGAATGCGCAATAGTAATAATGATGATGATTCTTAAGTAATTGTTATATTTGTTGAAGACAGTAAAATATATCTACTTCACTGCATCTTTCCATCACAGTCTCTCCACTTTTTGCTGTACCCGTGAATATTTTATAATATTTCTGATAATAGACGTTATCAGATTGAATAATCTTAGCATACGTGTGATGCTGTTTAACGATGTTATTTGGAAGAACAAAAAATAATAAGCCCCGAGGTGGAGACCCGTATATCCAAAACCTTGATGAGGCTAATAATTACTCATCTTCAGAGACCACAGCTGATAATTTCAAAATGATGCAAATGTTCAGAAAAGCAGAGATGAAAATACTAAGAACAATATACGTGCGTGTGATGCTGATCTTATTGGAAAAACAAATTTCTAACCCCGAGGTAAATATTCAAAACCTTAATGAGACTAATAATAACTTATCTTCAGGAACTATAGCTGACAATTCCAAAATCATGCAAATGTTGAGAAGAGCAGAGAAAAAAGTACTGAGAACAATATACGGGAACACGCTGATTAGGCATACCAGAAATGAAGATCTACAAAACGCAAGCCAAATTCAAGACCTAGTTAAACTAGTCAGACAAAGAAGAAATGAATTGGTAAAACACGTGAATGGCCAACAACAGCGGAGCAAAAGCATCATGGAGTTGCAGACCAACAGAAAGAATAAAACAGGAAATACCACTAAAAAGATTAAGATAATTCTAGGTATCAACATTGTGATGTGGAGCCATCTGTACCGCTTAGCATGTCTGTGCCTGCGTGTCCTCGGCTTCAGCTAGACTCTTTGGCCGATCCGCTAGTCTGGTTGTCGCAGCGTATGTCCTCGTCCTCGAGCTAGAATTTTACCGCCAACGCCAGTAACATTTGCAGCTTATGTCATAATAGTCATAAGAGTTCCAAATGAAAGCAATGAAAGTCTATAGTTAGTTAATATTCAGTAGCCAGACGGCGATTCTTTTAAAGTTAATTCTCAATATGTTATAATATGTAAACAAACCAGTGACGTCACGGAATATGGCGGCGCATGTTTCACTTGTTTTGGCGTATAATTTAAAAACCCTATTGGGAAAATTAAATTCATTTTATTTTGTTTTGCTGTGAACAACCTGTGAAGATTATTTTAAAATAATATTTGAAAATCATGCCTGTCTCCAATTATAATTAATATCATTTATTTCAGGCAAGTATTTTTTTGAATGGATTGTTGGCGTGGTCTGACAATGGAAAATATTCGGGTTGTTGTCAAATAAAAAGTCGTAGGACGTGCGTTGAATAGGTCGAACATCAAAGAAGTGTAAAATGACTCATTCAACGCAATATGTTACTAGTTCATATGATTTTTTTCTCTAATTGGCAAACCGTATAGTGTAAAAGAGGCTTCAGGGTGACGGTGGTGGTAGAATGCTACGTGGGGGCCAAGGACATACCCTTCGACAATCAGACTAGCCGTTACTGTCAATTTGTCAATCGCAGCGTATATCCTCGGCTTGTCAGTTGACACCCTCCCCCACCATATTCATATGTACCTGATGAAGAGTAAGAGTCTTTTGTTTATTTAATTTATTGTAACTGTAAAATCTATACATTGTTTGTCATTTGAGATATTTAACATGTATATAAAATGTATTTAACGAACTAATAAATTAATATTTATTTTAGAATTTAAAATTACGTTTTAATTTTAGAAAAAAACTTAACACGTGTGCGTTGGGATAAATTGTGACTATTATTTTAGACCCTGCCGAAGAAAGTCTGTCCCACGTCACAACATCAGGAAAACGGTAGAAGACCACACAGGCGTACGTGTACGTAGACGTACACGAGAGAAAAAGAAGAAAAAGACTCGTTTTAAAAAAACGACAAACATAATCACATAAAAATTAACAATTTTACAAATTTACGAATTAAAGTATAACAAAGGGACGATTGAACAATGTATTTTACTTTATTACTCATTATTTTTAAACTTTTATTTACCATAATAAAATTAAACTAATGTGACACATGGATAAAAATCCCCTAAATCCTCTCTTTTAAATATTCGAGAAAGAAAGCGATAAATAAGGTAAAAATAAGATCAAACTAGAAATATAGCATAAGCCACTCGATTTAAAAATCTTATTATCGACGCTATTTATTTTGTTGTTAAAATTTGAACATTTTCAGTAATATAAAACTAGCGTCTTTAACTATAACCTGCTTTAGTATTTCAAAATTCGAAATAAATATAAAATTATATAATATGAACGAAATATTAAAAAAACAAAATTTTAGTGCACAAATTTTGTATTTAATAAATAACTAATTAGAGATTTAAATAAACTAAACAAAAATATCCCAATAGTTAAAAGTAAAGATCAATTGATTGAGAAGTTCAATCCTCACGTAGTCTTTCCCAAAAACTAACTTTTACATTTTACAGATGAATGTGTTTACTATTTCAAGTTTACAGATAGCTAATTCACAAACAATATTGCAGTAAGTTTAAGTCCCAAATTATGTATAGGCTCAACAACAATAGGTAATACCCACGTGACCGCAAAGGTAGGCAACCAAAACTACATTTGGTATTTTAATATTGGTTATCATTTGCAATCAATTACATGTTTGAATATTTTAATCATTGGCGTTCGTTGTTACCCATAGTAAAAGTTTATTTGCTTTTTACTTATCTATATAAAATTTGTAATCTTTATTAAATTTATTTTTAATAAACCCTTAATGCTTTACTATAGCGCCAATGATTGGGTTAACAGCAACACCAACTGGTATTAGTTGGGTGGCCTAAGTATGAGATAACGTGGTTATCACTTATTTCTGATTTTTCTATACATATATGGTGTAAGTACTGTTTAATATATTGGGTTAGAAGTTATGAAATAAAATAATCTTTATGATTTTTCTTGAATAATTTTTTAAACCATATTGGTGGATGCGCCGGGCAGATACTTTTATAAAAGTGTTTCTTTATATTTTTATTTTGAAAATAAATCAAAAATTTTATAATTTCTTATTAAAAGCAACAAATATATTATTTTTATACGATATAATAATGTGGATTAGGGTGCATCCTATTTTTAAGTAAGTTGTTATCTAATTTTCCAAAAGTCATGACCTGAAAAATTTTATTGTTATTTTTATTTTAACAAAATTAAACACAAAAAATATTTTCGCAAAAATGCCATCAACCACTTTATACATATGTAAATTATTTGCTGAAATAAAAAAATTATATACTAGACATTCGAGACTAGAGTGGATAAAGTGATTATTATTTTAACCTTTATATTTTTTAATAAGTGTAAAATCAGGCCTAAATTTATCTTTTATAACAAAAACATAAAATTTATTAAAAAAATTGAACAATAAAATATTGTTTCTTACCTTTAATGGTTGGCTAGTTTCAATCACATTTTGACTTTGCGCCGCACAGAACCCATTTTTCTTATCTGAAAAATAAGAGCGCGAAAACTAAAATTAATCCATTTTATAAAATTAATTTTGATAGGTAAAATGGAAACAAAAGATTGAAAGTAATGGAGTCAATGATTTATCAATCAGCGCGCGCTATGATCATTAAGAACGTCTAGGGAATGGGGTTGGAGAAAAGGGTGCGATTGTGATATTAAGGCGCGCATCGGGGGGCAATTAGTAAATGCACGTTAAGAAAGAAGAGTTCAACATCCAAAATAAAAGAAAAATACGCGAGTGGGCGCACAAGAAAGGTAAATAAAACAAAAATGTCTTTGTTTTTCTACGAGCAAAGAAAAGTAATAAAATATATAAACACGAGATACAAAGAGATTAAAAAGAGCGAGCGCGCGCTTGCGCGCGTAAGTTTTTATTTTGAAAATATTTTTAGGATCGTTTTCAAAATAAAAAAAAATAAAAAAGATATTTTAAACCTAAAAAACCGCGAAGGAATTTTTTTTTACTTTAAGAGCTAGATGTAGGCACGTGACGCGCACCTTAGCGTACACTGGTTTACGAGGGGTTGTCTACCCTTGGGACAGGTGCTCGTCGTATTCCCCACCACTATGCGATAAAATTAGGGGCGATACGGCCCTGATTGAGAAACAAATGCCGGCGTCCACGTCGGAATCTCCCCTGAAATGTCACTCCGCGTAATTTATTCCCGTTGTGACGTTTCACTCCGTGACCTACTCGCCCCTGTCCACCGACCCCTATCGTACAAATAAAATACATTTTTTTCTTTATCTTAAAATCTCATCATTTTATTTTTAGAGGACGATCGATGCCGCCCTTTGCGCAACCTTTGAACATGAACCCCATTTACTTATTTCACACACATACATACACATTTACATACACACATAACATGACACTAATCCATCAACAACAACGAAAAAATACATATCCATTAATTTTATCAAAAGCGCTCCATCTACATTAGCAGCGCAATATAGTTTTAATCCAAAAAGTAAAATTTTATTTTTCAATTAAATTGATTACGCCTTATACATAGATAACTTAAACTACGCTACATATACAGCACGTGGCGTAAGTAAATTTGGTTGCCTATTCAGAATTAATTAATCGCGCAACTCTTGAGCTTTTCACTTTGCATATTCAAAAAGGGTTTAAAATTAAAGTGATTTATGAAAGTGTTGATTTTATGTACTTTTTTGTTTTTAATGTAGTACATGTTAATTATTACAGTGGCGCGTGTTGTATAAAAATAGTAGCAATATCGGTACGAATCAAGATTCCTATCGCGTCCGTCGGCGAGTTTAATTAAACGCGCGAAGGTCGTGTGCGCGCAAAAGTTTTTTTTTGCGTTTCAAACGAAGGGGATGATTGAAATGGAAAAAGTGTTTCATGTTTTGTATTTTGTTGTGTTAGTGGTTTCGATAAGGAAAATTTGATTTTTTTAAGATAAATAAATATATTAAAAACGTGAAAATCTTTTTTTAGAATAAATTAGATTTTCTTTGAAAAGAAAATGTAAATAAATGCGAAGCTAATGAGATACGTTAATTAAAATATTGTTTTTATTAACAGTAAGTATTAATTAAAAAATATCTAGAATATCAACTTGGCTTTGTCTCTTTGATAAAATAAAAATACGTCTACTTATATACAGGGAGCCTCCAAAAACACCCTAATGATACATTTTACAGATATAAATACATAGATTTTACTTAAAACATTTTTTTTATTAATTGTCGGTGGCGCTGTAAGCACAAGAAAAATATATCTACAGATTTGTTTTTGCAATAAAAGTCGAGGTGGCCTGAAAGGTTAAAGTTACCCCTCACCACACTTCAAGAAGGAAACTCAGATTCGGATTGTGCAAAATAGAAATACATTTGTAGATGGCGCTAAAATCGCAAGAGAAACATATCGCGTCACCTACGATAAATATAAAAAATAATGTTTTAAGCTATTTTTTTTTTGTAAAATCTAAATTTGCAATAAAAAATTGTTGTTCTTATTTAATATTTCAAAGTTTATCCCCTCTCTCGTCTCCTAGCGGACTTACGATTTTGTCAAAAAAAATTCACAATTAGGGCGCAATAAATAAGGCGAATTGGGATAAAACAAAAGACAGAAAGAAATGAAAGGACATAATAAATCAAGATATAAGCTTAGTAGCAAGAATAACTCTATTACCGCCGGTATGAGCGCTTTCTTCTTCTTCTTATTTTTCTCTGTAGCGTTACAACGCGGGGTGGGTTTTGGATGCCTGTACGGCTTGTCTCTTTCTGGGCCGGTCTTCTGATATTTCCTGCCATATACTAAAGTTTATGCTCATAGTTGAGAGATCTTTACGGATGTTGTCTCGTCATCTCAATTTAGGTCTCCCTAACGGTCTCTTGCCTTGGGGTGCCTCTTCCCATATAGATTTGATGAGTCTCGTGTTATAACTTCTTTGGACATGGCCTACCCAGCCCAGTCGGTTTGCCTTAATTTCTTGTACAATGTCTGGGCTATCATACAACTGGGCTAGTTCGGCATTTATCCTAATTCTGTATTGCCTGTAACTGACTCCGTATATTTTTCTCTCAAACCGTTTTACTATTTGGGTGTAATTTACGGTCATGGTCCACGTTTCACATGCATATGTTACAATCGGTCTTATGATAGTCTTGTATAGTGTAATTTTTGATCCTCTAGTAAGGTTTTTAGTCCTTAATAAAGGTTGCAATGCGAAGTAACATTTGTTTCCTTGGTTAATGCAGTGTTTGAGCTCCTCACGGGTGTTGTTTTCCGCTGTTATCATTGTCCCTAGATATTTAAATGCTTTAACATGCTCAGGTGTACTCATAACATTTTGTCTTAAGCGGTAGCGTGCGGGATTTCTTGAGACATGCATATATTATGTTTTTGACTCATTATCCAGAAGTCCGATCTTATGGGCTTCCCTTTCTATACGTGTAAAACTTTCCTTTACGCTGACTGTACTACTTCCGACTACATCAATATCATCCGCATAAGCAATTAACAGACTTGGGCCTTGTTGTCCAAAAATTTGCATTCTTGTCGTTGCTGTTCTTGCGGCCTTTTCCAGAGCAATATTGAAAAGTATAGGCGGGAGAGCATCTCCCTGTTTAAGGCCAGTGTTGATATCAAAAAAATCGCTGAACTCTCCTTCTTTCTTGATGCAGCTTTGAAAGCCCTCTATACATGCCTTGGCCATATGTACTGGTTTACTAGGTATTCCAAGCTCTATCATCGTCTCCCAAAGCCGCACTCTAATAATGCTGTCGTATGCTTTCTGGAAGTCAACAACGAGGTTATGCAGATCTCTATTGAATTTCCAGCACTTTTTCAAGAGCAATGGTAAAAAGCCGGCCCCTTGTTGATCTGCCGCCTCTAAAACCGCATTGGTATTTACCAGTGATCTTCTCTGCATAGGGTAAAATACGTTGTAGGAGAATATTTGAAAGGATTTTGTACGCGTTGTTTGAAAGAGCAATATTTCGATAGTTGCTGCACGTCATTTTGTCGCCTTTCTTGTGCAGCGGGATAATAACACCTTCCTTCCACTCCTCTGGGATCACTTCCTTCTTCCAGATAAGCACTATCAGACGATGCATGTATTGCGTCAGATGTTGTCTCCCTTTTTTGAAACTTTCTGCTGGAAATCCATCACGACCTGTCGCCTTGTTGTTTTTTAGCTTTTTTATAGTTTTGACAGTTTCCTCCAGACTTGGCGCATTAACGAGTATATCAGCTGTATGTTCGATTTGGTGGTTCTTCTGGTTGGTTATATTAAGGAGCTTGGTAAAATATACTTTTCATGTATTGAGCACTTTGTTTTTTGCTGCTGTAATTTCGCCATTATCTTGTTTTATGGTTGCGGTTCTTGATCGGAATCCTTGTTTTTAAGTTCTTGCCATTTGGTAAAAATTTCTTATGCTACCATTTTGCTGGCTTGTTTCCATTTCTTAAATTTTCTCCATTTCGTATCCTTTCTTCTTCCTTTAATTCATTTTCCAAAGGTGGTTTCGTAGGGTGTTATATCTAGCGACTTAACGTGTTTTGTGTGAGGTTCTGCAGCAGTCGTGTTTCCAATTTAAGTTGATTTAATTCCTAGCATTCGGCGCCAAACCCGGCTTTTGTACACTGCTTTGGCTTTGGTCCTAGTACTTTATCATTATCCGCATTAATGCTTTCTTTTATATGTCTCCACATTTCTTCTAAGTCATTGGTATCGGTACCGGTGGTTTCTTGAGACAGTTTATCCGAAAGTTTTTGTTCAAACCATCGTTCGACTTGTGCATATCGGTGTTAACTAGATTTCCATTATCTGTTCTCTTTCCTTTTCCAGCAGAAATACGTACTCTGACTTTAGTTTTTACTAGCATGTAATCTGAGTCAGCTTCCGCTCATCTGCATGTTCTTACAACCAGCACATTACTATTGTGCATATCATCCACTAGCACATGGTCTATTTGGTTTCTTGTTTGGCCGTCGTTAGAAATCCAGGTCTGTTTATGGATTTGTTTATATTTAAACATGGTCGATTTTAATCTTAGGATATTGGCTGCCGCAAGGTCAATTACTCTGAACCCATTATCATTTGAGATGTCATGTAAGCGTGGCGTCCAATAAAAGGCTGGGCAGTGAGTTCTTTTCCAATTTTTGCGTTGTAGTCACCAATAACCATCAACATGTCTTGCTTTGGTGTTTCATAGATTACTTATTCCAAAATAAGTAAGATTTGGGGCACCGTCTTGTCCCGGGAACGAGAAATCGCCCTTAAAGGCGGAGGAACCAAATACATGGTCATCTGCATAAAGATGAGGAAAGAAAATAAAACTTACCGCATTAAATAATTGATTGCTCATAATAACTGAAATACCAAATGTCGTTTGGGTTGCCTACCTACGCCATGATGAATTATTAACCTTAACGTGATATATAGGCAATTCAAGCTAAGTGATACGCCCTCTAACGGAGAAAAATTTATTTCTCCCGTAGTGGGTACTTTGTTTAATTCATCTATGTTTTCATATTTAAACGATATTTACAAATTCAACAGAAATAAAAAAAAACACTTAAAAAATACACAAAAAAGCGCCGAGTTACTATTATTATAATCTGTCATAACCTTATTTTACCCACTTGGTGCAATAAAATATGGCGGGAAAAATTAATTTGAATTACCTATAGCCAGAGGTGATCCCAGCGCCATAAGCATTAGTTATAACTGAGTCACCTTCAACTCCAAATGTGTACAATCAAAATATTGTTTGATTTAAAGCAAAGAAATAATTAAAGGGGTAGTATACACAGTTCACTATTACCAACACAACATTTAAATAAATGTCAAACTTATTACCAATAAAAAACATAAAATTGCAACGATTACATTCTCTATTCCCACAGAATATTGCGAAGATAATTAATTAAGTATATTTAGGTATTATAAAATTATACATAAGAAAGTTTTGTAATGCATAGCAATGCTCCCGATATTTTATGTATATTTATGTAACGGGGCATGCATGTTCATAATGATGTTTGCGATGTAAATAGAATTTGCGTGGAACGGTGGATTATTCCCTGAAAATATACATAAAGGGATTTGAGTCTGTAATAAAATCTAGCGCTCAGAATAGCAATTAGGGGACATCAGACTTCAATCACCGCAGGATGCTGATGGCAACGTCGCAATTTCCTGGCGCATTAGCAAATAATCCAAGCAAATTGTTAATGCCCAAGGCTCAAGGAAAACTTACAAACATTAAAATTTAAAATGCGAATTAAATAAATCAAACAAAAACATCATCCTAAAAAAATAAAACAAAACAAATGAATTTAAACAAAAGCAAAACAATGCAGATTGTGTTTTTGTTATACTTTCACAGAACGTTGGTGCGCTCCTGATTTCGCCGATTTTCCCGTCGCTTTTCATCCGTCTGGAGCGAATAAATCACGAGATCTGGCTCGCGTCCAGAGGGGATCTCGCAGCTGACACGTAAAAAAAATTTCGACGATTTTAATCGCGGCCTTTCGGGCTATTGTAATCGCCAATTAAATCAACGCGCGCGCGCTCTTTTTGCATCTCGGGGGTAGGCGAACGGGGGCGGATGTGTTGATTGGATGACAGAAGAGCCCGCGGCGATGAATAATCGATATGACGAAGGCTACTTAATTACTTATCTATAACAACTTCAAGTTTTCTTTTAAGGTTTAGGAAAGACGACCCGGAAAAATTTAAATTACAAATTATGATGGGAATGACACAATTTACATTATTAAGCAATATGATAAGAGTAAAAAAGCAAAATTTAATTTTCTTCTTAGCTGTGGATGGTTTCTTGTTTCAATAACGTAATCTAAGATATTATATAATATGACCGCATTTTGCAATGCTGTTCTATTGGATGAAAAAAAAAGCCTTACATGATTTGATATAACATACGCTACTGTGCGTTCCAATTCAGCTAATATTAAAAGATTGAAATTAATTTTTCGATACATGATTTTGGCCAGAGTTTACGTCATAAATAGAAAATCGATAATTTGGATCACCGCTAGTTTTCATATATTGCATAAAGAATGTTTAAAAACCTACCTATTTAGGTCTACTTGAAAGTTCTCCGCTAGGTAGCGTATTGCTTAGTTTCAATCGCCTATGAAACCTTCCTAAACCCAACCATATTATCAATCGGACCCATCACAGTAATAATGTTACTAGAGTCTTGAATTTCTTTCATTTTGGCAAACACGTAAATTAAAGGTATTTTAAAGTTTTGGGACTAAGCAGCGTTAGTAAAAATATTATTTTCACTACTTAAAACTACACTGAATTTTAAACTTTCAATGTGACATTATTTAAGAATGCCTTAGAATTTCGATAAAACAGTTCCCAAGTTTAATGTAGACATGTGCGTTCGTTTCATACATTTTAATATAAGCCGTGCAGAGACATTCCATCCATTGACCCATCCAATGGCAATATCGTCCGCCAGTTTTCGCCTCCAGTTTGTCCGGTCCTCTGCAGACGACTTGCAGGCCCTCAGCAATTTTGCTGTGTCTTTTCCTACTTTATCTACCCATCTATGTCTGTTTACCAATGGTTCTCTTTCCTACCAATTTACCGAGTATATTCCACTTGGGGTACGTTCCAGTCGCATTCATTATACATGCCAGCGATATCAGTTTAATCTTATGAAGGATGCTCTATCTGGAAACTTAAATATGTCATCAACTTCTTGTTGTACCGCATTCTTTATGTCAATTTTTCGTAGATTGGGCCCAGGATTTCAGGTCACGCTGCTTTAACACAGGCCAGGGTGTACTGAAGTGTTATTGAATGTTAGTTTTGATTTTCTTTGCACGTTTCTCGATTTTCTTACTCGTATGATTCCAAATATATTTTGATCATCACCGTAGTTCTTCTTTGTATCTCTAACATATCGTTGACATTTGTGATAGTGGAGCCTAGGTACACAAAGTTTATAGCAAGTTTAATGTTTTTTACCACCACCTGATCTTCTGCTGCGGAATAGATCCAGCGATTTTGTCTTGCTCTCAATTATTGTAAGTTCCATCTGCTTAGCTGTATTTTGTAATGTTTTTATCAATCTCTGGAGGTAGAAGTGATTTGTACAAGTATGTTTAAGTCGTTCGCATACCCTCTGAGTCGTATAGACCTATTTATAGAGTTGCCGTTTATATTTACATCAATTTTTCTTATTATGTATTCTAGAGCCAAGTTAAATACCACTGGGACCAGTAAGTCTCCTGGTCTTAGCGGTCTTAGTGTCAAGAAAAACTGTTCCACATGACAGCAGATCAAGAGAAGTTTAGAAGACTCACTTACATGATGATAGCCAACGTTTGACAACAAACACCCAAAGAGGAAGTTTTAGTTTGAATCATTATGCGGCCAATCAACCAAGTCCGTTTGGTTGCTCAGTTCTACAAGAATTTTATATTGTGTGGTACGATTGAGGCAGCCATAAACCCATTTGAAGTCCACACATATCTGCTCTGTTGTTGAACGACCACTTCTTAAGTCTACTTAATATTCCCCAACTGCGAGATTCCTCTATAGTTTGCTTATAGTCCCCTTTTTGTGAATTAGGCATATGATTGCTTCTTTTCAGTCTTTCGGCGTTTCTGCTATCCAGATCTTTTTTACTAAAGTATATAGTTATCTTGTAAGCGTTTTTCTCCCATTTACCAAGAGATCTCTAGGGATATTACCTTTTTCTGGTGTCTTATTATTTTTCAGCAAGGCAATTGTCCTGTGGGTTTCCTCCAATAATTCTATCTAATGTGACTGGCTCAGTCTTTCATACGTATTGTGGCTGCATCTGAATGTCAGTCTTTAGGGATGAATTTCTTGAAGTACTCCTTTAATCTGTTCTTTATAACTTCAATGCTCAATATTATGTTGCTCTGTTTGACTTTGAATATAGCCGAGGTTAGTTTGAAACCATTTTTTTTGTTTTTGGCTGCCTTAAATGCTTGCCTGCTATTATTATAGAAATTTTCCTCTATATTGAAAACCGAGTTTAGAGTTTTTGGTTTATTTAATGTTTGACAATTTTTGACTATTTAAACAAATTTATGACTTTTTATGGCAAATTTTAAATTTTGTAAATGTTTTGTGACAAAAATTTCAACTTTTGTTTACACAGTTTTTGATTTTATGACAAATGACGTATTTATGTAAAAAAAATTTCTTATTTCGACTGTTTTTTTTTTGACAATTATTGACTTTTTGGACAATTTTATTTTCGATAATATATTTAATATATTTAATGGTTGACAAATTTTGACTATTTAATAACAAAATTTGACTTTATTCCGACAAAATTAAACAAATTTATGACTTTTATGACAAATTTCAAAGTTTGACTTTTGTGAATGTTTTCTGATAAAAATTTTAACTTTTGTTTATATAGTTTTTGGCTTTATGACAAATTTTGACGTTTTTATGTCAACATTTTTGTTAATTTTGACTGTTTTTTGACAATTATTGACTTTTTGGACAATTCTATTTTCGATGATATTAAATTGACTGCCTTTTGAGAATTTTTAACTTTTTTTTATTTAATGTTTGACAAATTTTGACTATTGACTTTATTTCAACACAATTAAACAAATTAATGCGCATTTTGTATGGCGAAATTTTGAATTATGTTCCATCTACACAAATTGTCTGAAAGTAGAAGTTGGTCACAAGTCGTTAACTAATCGGTTGAATTTTGACGTCTTTCGTTGTAATTTAGTTAATATTGGTTAAAACTGTTATTATTTTGGTTAAATTTTAGCAATTTTGGTAAAAATTTAGGTAATTTTAATACAAATTGCAATATTTTTGTTAAAAATTATATGATTTTCTGTAAAAAAATGGAGGTGTGGTCACCTCACGACATTCATATGCTAATTTGAGATGTTTTTTGGATTAACTATCATATTTAAAGATGTTAAAATGTATGTTGGCAATAAAAATTCAATTATTGACGTCTATCACTTTTGATAGGTAGTTAACCCGTTAACCCTATTTCATTTATTGTCAGCTGATCAAATGACATTAGGTCTCTGCAACTTGATATGAATAGGAGCAATTACACTGACAATGTTGCATAGCAA
>JARJDX010095580.1:0-18853 GCA_030264735.1 Gymnusa sp. GC000175
CTATATCTTTTATACTCGAGTTTATATAACCGGCCAAAGCCTTTATACGCCTACTTATTGTATCGCGAACGACACCAGATTTATCTGCAAGTTCGCTGTATTTCTAAATAAATAAATAAAAGATACGCCAATTCGTGCCGAAAGAGACAGCGACCATAAGCGGCGTGTTTCTTTGTCGCACAGTCCGTTCAAAAAGAATTTGATATTGCTACTAAATAAATGTTATATTTGAAACTTGATTATGAAGCAATTCCTACAAACACGATTGCAATGAAAATTTTCGACCATTTATTCAATCCAACTTTTAAGAGAACTTTCAACGACTCAGTTCTGGAGCTCTGGCTTTACCGAAAGTAAACAACAATATAAGCCTTTGCTCAGGTGTACGTCGCGTGTCTTTCGTCCAATTGCGCATGTGTAGTAGTGTCAGACAATGCTAAAAACACCTTTCGCTCGCTATCTTTCTCGGCTTGCTTCCAATACACGGCAGTGCACGTTCCAGTATTACTATTATCAACCGGGTTGCGACCATTGGTCTATCCAGTATTACAATATTTCAGTGGTCGTGAAGCAACACTACTTTCAGCTGATACAAGCATTTCATTCGTGTTGAAAAATTTGAGCAGCAGTGAGCAGTGAGATTGCCATCAAAAGTAATAGAATCGCTTTCGCGTTGAATTAATGAGCGACGAATGTCTGCCTCAAGATTGTTACAATACTTGTACAAGGGAAATCAATATAATACTAGTTTGATTTAGACTCATTATTAAAGTTTGGAAGTTTTAACAAAGAGACGATTGTTTGCATGGTTATTAGCCCATCAAAATTGGCCGACAGCATCGCTGCCTGAATCTGTGCAGGAAAATGAAGCCGATGAAGAAGAAAATTCGCATTTGACTATGGCAGAAAAACTCGTCAACGCCATTAAGACTGAAACCCTTTCCAAAATCACTCCTAAAAACGAACAGTGAAGAATGTCACAAAAAATATCAAAAAAAAGTTGGCCATTTTTGAAAATAATAGCAGTTCTGGGGCAAATCTTAAAACATGGTTTTACAACTTAAATTGACTAAAGATATTTTGTTTTTGTTTTTTACAATCGTACCGAAAAAAATTAATATCAAATTTTTTTTTTTTCTAATTTATTACTTGTATTTATTTTGTTACACCCAAAATGGGTTAAATATTAAGTTTCTATTCTACATTGATTTTTTCCTTTCTTAAAAATTTTAATATTAGAATCGGGTACCCGGTTTTGAAAAAATGAAGCACCAAAATCCAGGTTTTGGCTAATTCATACGGTTTGTCATCAACTTTTAACCTTCGATAAAATGGTGCAAGGATCATTCGGATAACTTGTTGTTGGTCAGTTATAGGTACTGTTTAAAAAATAGCTTTGGTGATGAGCAAACAACTTTCAAATACTTAAGATTTAATTTTTTTTCTTACCTGAACATGTATTGGCCAGCGGTTAACATCAGGGAAGACTCTGGAAAAAGTAGGATCTCTATGCCTATTGAGATATCCCAAAAGAGCAGGTTGAAAAGTTGGTGAAGGAGGAATAAAATTTAAAGCTATCGTTAATAATTCCCAACCCCTCAAAAGTGATTCCCTTCGAGGGTTTTCTGTAGTTTGTCGACAAAGTTGCACATACAGTTCATCTCTTAATAGAGGTTGAGCATGTGCTGCACTTAATATTTCAACCAGTACAGAATTTAGAGAGACTCCAGGTCGTGCCTTACGATCTCCCATGTATACTTGAACTTGTCTAAACATATCTAAAGCTTGTTTAGCAATAGATTTGCTTGATGCTAACAAGGGTCTTTGGAGGCTTCTAGCTGACCAACTCAAGAGATCACGAACACTAGCTTTACGCCTAAATAAGCCTCTACCACCAAGGTTGAGATTATCAGCAGCAAATTTTTCCATATCTGCTTCACGTTCAGGTTGTAAAGGAGGTTCAGCAAGTGGTTTAAGAGGAGGAGCAGGTGCTCTTTCTCTTGGAGGTTCCGGAGCAGATGCAGGTAAGTTGAGATATTCGACAGGGCGCAACCTGTGTGGTAAATAGCTACCCTCCGATTGATCAGAATCTTCATTATCAGGTTCATGACCTAAAAATATATTTTTTTAAATATTATTTTTCACATATTTTTTTTATTTACCAGTAAGAGATTCACTGCCACTATCAGAATGTTCACTGTCAGAATCTCTGCTGTTATTAAGTAAAAAGTGTTCTAATGGTAAGAGATGAGAATCATGCCAATTCGAATATAATGGACCGTCAGCTCCACGTTGACTAAAGCTACTACTTCTGCATAAATCACTAGATTTACGTCGAAGTTGTGGAGTACTTGCACTTAAACTTAGTACTTGGCCTCTTCCAGCTGATTCACCTGTCTGTGTAGCTTGATGACTTGTTGCTACAGGTGAACAATCAGTATTATGTTTGAGTGTTTGTAATTTTGCTAAAGGAATTATGTCACAACTGCTGGGCTTATGCCAAACAGTTCGTTGAGAACTTGCATTATAATAGTAGAAGCGAGCTGTGTTTGAATCAAATAATTCCCACCATTGATTTGAATCAGTTCTCTTTACAGGCACTCCTTCCGGAGGATCCCAAACACATTCGCCTGTAGCCAAATTGGCATACATGTGTTCCCCTGTCTTGGGTTCGATTATTTCGACCCATTCTATCCTATGACATAAAAAATAACATTCCGCGGGTGTGTCAATATAAATATTGATTGAATACCTGTATGTGCTAGAAGCCATTTTTTAACATTATTTGTACTTTCCTAGGATTATCTATTTCTTCATTTCTCCAACATGTCATTTTACAATTATTATATTTTCGAGATGATTACTTTTCATTTCATTGGATTTCGGATAAATTGATTATAAATATAAAACCATAACAAGTATTATTGACCTAGAATCACCTGAAGTAGGCCACCATTAAAACAGCGTCGCCATTATAGAGAGAAGGGCTGTGCAGGCAACCAGCCAATGCTCCATATCTCCAAAATACCATAACACTAATGATCCGTATCAATTTTTTTTTATAAAAATAGAAATCAAAAATGTAATTCTACAGGATTTTTAAAAACTTTATTTTAGTTTTTATTTGTGATTATATACCATTAAGATTATATCACACAAAAGTTACCAGATTTTCTAACTAAAATAGAAAGTAATTTAGAATGTAATTTTTCACGATTTGAATCGATGTAAATTTTCTTACATTACTTACGTTTTATTGGTTTTTCTCATCGCACTTGTTCGCCATAAGAATGCTCACTGCAATGACGAGCAAAACGTTGACAACAAACAATATAACGACGCGACTTAAATCCGAAATTAAGAAAATTTATTTAGAACTTATGTATTAAATTAAATGTAATTTAGTTCAAAAGGCTATTGTTTTTGACTTAAACAGTACTGTGTTTAGGAGATTTGAGTTGTCAATCAATAATAAATCAATATAGTTTCTAGGCTTTATGCCTAGTGATTAGGACAGAAATGGACAACCCGCTTGCGGCCCTCCATTTCCTTTTGTGCGGCCCGCGGTGATGAGAATAAACAAATGAGTTTTACGATCTTTAAATTAAAGCTCTTTAACTTTTTTTCAATTTACCATTGGTTAATTTTGCACTGCAGCTCCATCATTGCAATTTCTCACTCACAAATTCTAACTAAATGTAGCCCGCACAGTTTTTGATTTTCACTTCAACCCTGGTCGGGCAAGGTTGCCCATCCATCCTGGACTAAGAGTTGGTTTAACAACTGCTTGAATTTTAAATTTATAAAGTAAGACGGCTGAAGATAGTTGCAATTTAGAAGGCCATTTCATGTCCCGAAAGTATTTCACCACACCCTGTATTATTATCCTATTATGGTAGGCAGGGGCGTGCTTAGCCAGTGCAGAGCTCAGGAAAATAGTTTTTTGGGAGACCCCATAAATGAAAATGTATACAATCAAATTGTGAAATTTATAATATTATTAATAAAAATAATACTGATTTGATATCTTGCAATTTTTTTGCTATCAATATAAACCTGTGTTCCCCTGTTCACCAACCCAAGTACCCAAACGCGCCACACATCATAAGTAGTCGTAGTCCATAACTACGCAGTTGCTGCAGTCTAGAGAGCGCAAATTTTTCAGGAAGTGGTGCCTCGACCACGGCGATTGTTCTAAGGATCTAAGGTGTCGATTTCTTTGTGAAAAGAACGGATTCAGGTGGTAATTGCGCTAAGAGGGCATAACATATTTTCAAGTAGGCACTTTTCTGGAAGATTTGATAGCCCTGAAGAAAGCGCGTGCAAAACCATTCTCGTCGAAAAGGCCATCTTGGGAGAGCTACGTGTCGGGAGTTTGGAAAAAAAATGCGGGTAATATTTGGATAGCAATTTCCAATTGTATTCCCCACCCTTTTTGAATGTGGGTGCCAAAATTTACATTGATTGACGTCATAAAAGCTTAAATTCTAAAATTTAGAATTTAAATCAATAAAGATAGCGTTATAAACATTAAGAAAATATCAATATAAAACAGGATCTCTTTAATCTTATCCGGAAAGCTGACAGGAAGTCCCAACTACCATCGAGCTCCAATATCTCTTAACTATTTGTACTACATTTTAGACAAAATTGTCAACAACCGTCTGGTTTGGTTTTCGGAAATATAACTTTACTATTGACTATCTAGAAAACGCCGCCCAGGACGCGATCCTTTCTACGACGACATCTCTTTGCAATGTTACGACATGACCTGGAAATATGCCATTCTAGAGAACCCGTACGGGTAGAACACAAGAAGCCGTCTGCCCAGCTTCATCCGATCGTTTATGTCAGACCGCAGATTTAAATCCTGGGTCATGCACGTCCAAGACTTATCTATTAAAAAACGACGTCCCGCAAGGTTCAACCATTAGTGACCTCTGTTTGCTACAGCGGTCAATGATATAGCAGCATCAATTTTAGCCCACATCGACAAATGCTTATAAACGACTTCGCAATCCTGACTGACGATTCAGCATAAACGAAAAATTGTCCAGGATGGATTACGGCTACGCTCGTTCTTCCCGGTTAATAATGCAGACATTTGATCCGGTACAGGAGCCTTTCGTATTAGTCCGATTGTGGCGAGGACTCAAGTGCTGACAGGGCACATAAATAACGAGCTCGTGCGACGTCATCCGTACGAAGCAGTTTAGCTAAGCCAGCTAAGTGCCTGTCCGGTCATGGTCCGAGCGTAAAAATAGATTGAGAGCTTGGAAATCGACTCGTCAAGGGTGTTTATTTGTCCAAACCTGAACAAATTCAAGGAGGAAACATGCCCTGCAGTTTTATGATCAAGGTTCTACGACATCCTCGGAAAATAGTCTCGAGTAATATACTTAGTCGGATAGAAACCCAACCGCGGTGTGAGAAGCGCCAGTGTTTATACGGCAGTCGCCAGTGTTTATACGGCAGAGCTTTACGAACCCTGTGCAGCCGCGATATCTCCAGGCACCTTCGCGAACGACATAGCCACACTGGCATCACATTTAAATCCAGAATCAGCTTCGAGGAACTTTCAGGTCAACCTATATAACGTCCAAAATTAGTTAAGATAATGGCGTATCAGGCCAATGAATTAAAATTGCACAGAGACCCTGTCAAAATAAATTATTGCCAATTACCTTAAGACGGTAACACTAAATACCTTGGCATGCAAAATTACATGGCAAAAACATATTCTTTTAAAGCGAAGGCCCCAGGCATAAAAAAAAAATGTCCTGGGTAATCGGCCGTAAATCCAAACAATCGATGCTTTACGAGAGCCAATCTGGACTTATGGCATACAACTCTGGGGACTCGTAGTACCTCCAATATAGCTATACTACAAATATTTCAGAATAAGGTTCACTGTGCCATCGTAGATGCACTCTACTACATACCCAATACACTAACAACAGTGAAGGACGAAATCAGGCAGTACAACATCAAACACAATGAAAACACCTAGAATCAACTAACAATTTAGCTAGCAGGCTGAATGTAATCAGTGGGAATGAAGAGCACAGACTAAAACGTCTTCGAGCAATGGACCTTGTGCGATAAGAAGTACCTAATAAACAGGTTGCAGCAGTTAACTATAAAGTACACTTTTTGAGTTGTGCTGCTAACTTTTATTTAAAATTTGTGAATCGCTTATTTTAAAATAATTTTTAGAATATGACATGTTGATCATGAATCACATTGGGGGGACTCATTTTCAAAATCCGTTCTACTAAATCATTTTCATAACGTAATAACTTCTGAGTTTATTAAGAGCCCAAAGACAACTTTTACCGTTGGGCCAAAATAGTGTTCAAGCTGCAAAAGCTATTTGCCTTACCTTTCCTTTGTGAAAATAATTAAAAACGCTGGTTGGTTTAGTACATAAAACACTACAGACTGAATAATAACATTCAAATATATTTTTGTTTAACAATTTTTAATATTAAATATAAATTGCAATAAAAGGATAATCTAAACAATGTAAATAAAGCACACACCTTATGTATTGAGGCACTTGTAAAATTTAGCACTATAAAAATAACTTTAAAAAATACACAAAAAAGTTAACACAATATTGGCAATTGTAACGTCGATGCGATTGACACTAGTGTATGTGGCTATATATAATTGATAAAAAACACCAAAAAGATTTGAAAATAAAATTAACACATATAATTTGTATGTATGACGTACGAATTCCTATTGTTCTCGAAACTGCCGCTAAGTTGCGTATTGATTAGAATCAATCGCCAATTGTTATTTAGAAAAAAAACATAAGGAGCCAGTCTTGTTTAAAACTTACTAAACGTTGACTTGTAGGAGAATAGATCTATGTCATCAGTAAATATTGCATTTGAGCAATATTTTTTTTGTTCACTAGCTTAGTGATACTGATTTGATAAATGTTCTATATCTTTTTGTATACAAAATAAACAAAAGTTTCTAATATTTAAAGCTGTGCCTAAATTAATTAGCTTCAAGCTGAACATAATTTTTAAATAAACAATTATTTCATTTAAAGACTGCACATTAAATCGTAGCAATTTAAATTAATGTAAATTGTAATAAATAATTAATATAAATAAAATTGAACTAAACAAAGTATGATATATATTCATGTGGCATAACTCCTCTCCTCGGATAAAATGTATGATTGACTGAATAATTTAATAAATTAGTAATATTCGAGGTGTAAATATCAGCAAATCTGAACAATCGTCGAGAAAAATAAGTTGGATTATGGTATGTACGAAACACACTACCAAATTGTTCATTGAACACATATTTTATGTCATTTCTGAAACAAAAAATTAGTTTAATTTACCTACATACATACCCATCCATTTATAGGGTGGCCAGAATCACTACAATAGTAATTTTAGCGAATAAGCTGTATTTCTCTCCATGCTTTTCTATCCTTACAGTCTTCTTTCAGTTTGGAAACATTCTATATATTTGGTCATTCATACTCTCTTATTTTTTACACTTTTAATTTTTTTCTCTTGCACACATGCATCACCTATCTATCTCTTTCTTTCAATCCATATACTCTACTAAATCATAAATTTGTTTTGATACTCAATCCTAATTGATTCTCTTAACATAACCAAACCAACGTAAATCACAAAAACAATGAATTCCCTTTGAGGTTTAGAGATCTGAACAGTGATATTTATTATTATTTTTAACAAGAGGCCTAAAAGAACTAAGAAGAAGATTGAATTGGGAAACATAACTGTAGGAATATCAATAAAAGCATAAATAAAACCAACCGGAAAGATCTAAGAGATCACAAAATTAAGCTGATTAGGAATAAAATAGAAGATAACAGAAATATGAGGGTTCTTACATCCAAACTATTAAACCGATGGCTTACTAAAATAAGAACAAAGAAGGCATTATAGTCATCAATCTCAAAGAGATTACAGTTGCTATTAAGGACTTTTATAAAAACCTATACACCTCCACATCTCAGGGTAACCAATATCATAGATCTAATATTCAAAACGTAGAATCTGAAGAACTTCCCGAGAAAGACTCAAAAGAAACAGATGAAAAACCGGAAAAGTCCAGGCGAAGATCAGATACTATTAAAATGATCAAAATAGGGGGGGAGGCGTTCTATAAAGCGTAAGAACACTACTGAATAAATGCGTTATGAAAGAAAAAATTCCAAACAAATGGCAAATGCAGAAATAATATTGCTGTACAAAGAGGAGCTAGAAACAACATCGAAAACTACCGTCCTATAAGCTTGCTATCGCATTTGTACAAGCTGCTAACAAAGATTCTAACTAACTGGCTAACACACAAAATGACTCGTACCAACCATGCGAACAGACCGGATTTCGCAAGGGATTCGGTACCACAGACCACCTGCAAACACTTTACACTCTCATCGAAAATAGTACGCGGTATAACATAACAACTCATATGGCCTTTATAGACTACCATAAGGCATTCGACTGCATTGAAACCTGGGCAATACTAAGATCCCTTGATAATGCGAGAATCGACTCCAGGTACTTAAACCTAACTAAGCAGATTTACGAAGACGCGACCATCCAGGTGAAAATTGACGAAGATTCAAAAACAGAGTATATTCCAGTCAAAAGAGGAGTCCGATAAGGAGATACGATTTCGCCGAAACTATTCACACTCGCCTTGGAGGACGTCTTCAAAAACCTAAACTGGAACGAGAAAGGAATAAACATCGATGGAGTATACATAAATCATCTGCGATTCGCTGACGACATTTTAGTCATCAGCAGTACTGCAGAGGACCCCACCAACATGATGCGTGAACTTCATCAAGTATCAGTGAAAGTCGGACTTGAAATGAACCTAACAAAAACAAAGATTATGAGCCCACAGAATATCGACATAACTATTAACAAGCAAACTGAAAATGTATCCACATTCAATTTGGTAAAGCAAATTCTGGGCTGCCTTTGGAAAACTAAGCTACATTCTCAAATCCAAGGAGTTCCCGATAAACCTCCAGAGGAAAGTATTCGAATCGTGTGTACTGCCGGTTCTTACCTATGCCCTTGAGACAAGGGCGTGGACCCGGAAAACATTAAACAGTCTACAAACCACACAGAGATCTATTGAGAGGGCAATGCTCGGAATTACCTTATGAGACAAAGTTCGAAACGAGGAGGTACGGAAAAGAGCCGGCATGACGGAGGTGCTAGTGAGAATCGCGCAACTTAAGTGGAGATGGGCCGGTCACATTGCGAGACAGGACCTGGACAGGTGGACGAAGAAAATCTCAACCTGACGCGAAAGGGAAACCAAACGGAGCATGGGCAGATCCCAGGCACGAGGGCGAGACAGTATACAGAAGATAGCAGGAAAAAACTGGATCCAAACTGCAACTAACAGGAAGATTTGGAAATCCTTGAAAGAGGCCTACATCCAGGAGTGGATAAGAGAAGGCTGAGAAGAAGAATATTTATATAAGGATCCTATCAGTCCCGTTTTACAAATGTCCATAAAACAATTGGTAGGATAAAATGTTCCATTTTTTGACATAGAAATACGTATTTCCCAGTGGTAAATTGTGTAAGGAAAACTGCGATACCGTCACAAAAAGTGCCACACTTTGACTTATATCTACTAAATAATAATCGTAGAATAATGAACCAAACGTCAATAGAAACCTAGTAGGTAAGATTTATTATAAAACAAGTTTCGCCCATTAATCTTTCATCCCTTAGATATGGCAACAAAAAAAAAGGTTTTTTTGGTTTAATTTAAAATAACTGAATATATATAACCAATCAGGGGTAGGCAAAAATTTGAATTTGATTAAGAAAACAAAGAAAAACAAACCGTCAAGTCATGGTTGTAACATACAATATAAGGACAATGCGACTAGATGAACACCAAGAGAGACTCGAACAAAATCTAAAGCACATTAAGTGGGACATGTAAGTTGACTAGATTTTGAAAATGCCAAATCGGGACAATTAAAATAACTAATCCAACCTAAATCATAAATACAGGGAGGAGAAATAGCACTCCCCCACAACAATTTTCCTAAGATAGACATTACCAAAAAAGGAGAATCCCTCAGTTGTTTTATCTGAATATCTGGCCGGTATTGTTCGCGTCTTTCAACTTATGGTATTTCCATACGTCCGATTCATCCGTTGGTTATTCTCCGTTTGTCTGCAGAGGCAGTCTGCTGCCTGTGTGCAGGTTTGTTGATAAATTACCATACATTTGTATGTCAAATATGCATTTAATTTACGTTATCACACTACTGTTTTTTGGGAAAATTTGGGACAAATGCTTTAAAATTGGGACCAAAAAAAGATTGCAAATAATTGGGGCATGGACTAAAAATTCAAAACTGTTCTGAAAATTTCGGGACGTATGTTCACCTTGCTATCAACGAGACAAGATTACAAGCACAAAAATCCACCACACTGAAATCGGGCCATATACTACACCAGTATTTACAAAAATGTAAAGCACCTAACACCTAACAAAGGTGCAACATGCATCAGATCGAATTATATACATAATAATGGTACGATTTAACATTAAATATTCCATGCAAATGATCCAAGATTATGTATCTACAAGAGACTCTGAGGACGAAGCTGCCAAACAATTCTGTGCAAAAGTAAACATTTGGAAAAAGGATAACACTTTGTAGTAATGGGCGATTTCAATGCCAAAATCAGTAAAAAGACGGCGATCCAAACCAAATAGGAAACTATGGCATAGGTATCAGAAACTAATAAATATATAAAATAAATGTAAGTTTTCTTACTTTCGGGTTTAAGTCGCGTATTTTTATTGATTGTTGCTAACGTTTCGCTCGCCATTGCATGACTGAGTCATCGGACTTTTCCGCCTTGAGAATGCTCCCTGCAATGACGAGCGAAACGTTAGCAACAACCAATAAAAATACGCGACTTCAACCCGAAAGTAAGAAAACTTACATCGACCTCAGTCGCGAAAGTCTAAATATAAAATAAAAATGAAAAATTTTCAAATGAAAATTGAGGTGGACCGAATTGCTTTGAGCCATTTAACTTTTTTGTAGATATTTCGACAATTTTTAATTTTTGTTTAAAATATTTTTTGATCACAGTTACAGAATCCGACGTCATTTTAAAGGTTTGAAGGCGTCGCGACGCCGAACGGAGTGATGGAAATATTTTGAGGGCACCAAAAGATAGAGAAAATTGTATGTTTTGAGTTGCTAATAAATGGACCTAGCCACCTATCGCAAATAAAAGATATAACAGGGTAAATATTTTACCACGTAAATTTATATGACCACACATTACTTCCCTTTACGTTGATTCTTTTATCTCTATAAGCATCATACAACCCAATTCTTTCTATCTCAATTTTCTGCTCAACAATTTTTATGCTTCTTTCATTTCTGCCTGCTTCGATTATTTATCTCCTTTTATGTTGTCAACAACCACAACCACCCCACAGACATCTTCATATATATTGCATATTCAATCACTCTCGCTTTCAATCTATTCCACACATTTCATATATTGCCATTGTTAATTATCAAAAAATATAAATTAAGAAAAAAAATTACCGAAGCCGATCTCTTTCTTGCATCCATTGAGCTAACACTTTCTTCTCACTATCATTTTCACAATCTTGATGATCTTCTATTAATTGAGTTAACATTTGTAACCAATTGGCGTTTTGTTTAAATTCTTGCTTGTTCAAAGTATCAATTTCATGCTAAAAAAATGAAATAATTAAATGTTTAA
This sequence comes from Gymnusa sp. GC000175, assembly GCA_030264735.1. Lineage (NCBI taxonomy): Eukaryota > Metazoa > Arthropoda > Insecta > Coleoptera > Staphylinidae > Gymnusa > Gymnusa sp. GC000175. The sequence continues at coordinate 11,805 of JARJDX010095580.1, forward strand.
TAAATAAAAGATATAATTGATCAAATTATACAGGGTGTTTTTACACAACTTATTTAACCCAACGTTGGTACACCTTGAAATTATAAAAACATCGCTATCGCAGATACGTTGGGGTATTAATTACCCTACTTCTTAAAAGTATTAATTATAAAATAAAATTTTAAATGACATTCTAAAATAGAACATGTGCTCTGTGAACCCTTAGGACTGGTGTGTTCTTGGGTATATCCAGCCACCACAACTTCCATGAATCAGCATATCAAATTCAAACAGCCCTAAACAACAACAATATCATTTGCCTGCTTGTGCAAACATTGCTACAAACTGGGAAACAAGCATTTCTCGTTAAAACCATTGACGATAGAGACGTTGATATGTGCTCCTTGTCCGAATTAAGAATACCCAGCGACGGAAATACCAAAATGTTAGTCCCACTTAAAAATGAAACCATTTAATTATTTTACAGCTGCCCAACAAATGGTTCTGGATTCGTTGGTGTCGGTTTTGCTTTAAGTCAAAAGGCCGCAAAAGCAGTCATAGCTTGGAAATCGATAAATTCTCGATTACCCTACATTCCCATTCATCAGTCACCCACGAATGCAAACAATGAAGCAACAATCAAAGAATTTTATCATCAACTGGAAGATAAATTATCTCTAATTCCCAGAAAAGATTTCCTAATCATAGATAGTGATTTTAACGTCCAGGCAAAATAACTGGCTGCTACACCCCAAACATCAATTACCTGCCCAAATGGTGAACGCTTATCGAGCTAACAAATCACCATGCGCTAATGCTTATTAACACGTTTATTTGTAACAAGAAGCGACATCTACAAACATAGGTAAGCCCCCATGGAGCGACTAGAAATCATAGAGACTACATTCTAATCAAGTGGGGCAAGTCTGTCTTTGACTGCAAGTCCTTCTGGGGGCTTTACGTTGCAACCGATCATGCTATAATCGCCGCAAAGTTCCATCTTAAACTTAAAACAGAACGAAAAAACCTGCCAAAAAACGTTCAAATATTCATAGTCTCAAAGATCCAATAATAAGAGACTAGATCCTGATGAAATGCCAAAATTATTTGATGAATTTTGGCCACACTTTCGGAATCAGTTGCAAGACAACATCAGCCAATGCATCCCACCATATGTTCATTGGAAAAATGACTGGATTTCAAACAATCATCCATTAGGTGCTCAAACAGTCGTATTACAATCAGTTAGCTACAGAATTGAAAATAGCTCAACATGGTAATTTTCGAAAATTCTATAAACTAGTCAGAGTGACTTCTAGAAAATCTTCAACTCCAATCAGCCAGTGTGTGTCTCAGGACATAAAAATACCGATGTAGAAGCTAGATTAGATAGTTGGTACGAATATTGTTGTGAGCTGTTGAACCCACTGCAGCCAGTCCCGCCAACACGAAATGCAAACGCACCAACCATATGATATTTGCGATTCCCAATCATTCAGAGTAGAAATCGCTGCAGTCATTTAAAATCTCAAAAATAAAACAAGGCCACGAGTGATGACTGCCCAACGCCGAATTTATTAAAGCAGGTAGGTGGCATGCATGTGGTAAATGATATGTAAAGTGCTTTAGATCTTATCTGGGAGGAAGAACGAATCCTAAAGGAATGGGCAACCGCTTTGCTGCTACCTTTACATAAAAGTGCATATACTGAATCGCATGAAGGACGAACAGCAAGAATAAGTGAAAATTAGTGCCTGAAGACACCTACTCGCAGTCACAAAAGCGCCTTCCTAGACTTTACGCAATTTCAAAACTAAAATTTCTCCTTTTTATTGCACATTTGGATTGTGCGGAAAAGAATACATATATTTACCAGAAATTTATTTTTGTAATCATAGATGCCGCTTTAAGCGATTGAAAAATAAATCTTGCAATAATTTTTTCAGCAATTACAGCGGCACCTACGATTGTTACAAAAAAAAGTTTTAAAGGAAAATTATGTATTGGAAATTTCTTGATAAAATCGGATGTACCCCTCCAAACAATCAAACTTTTGTCAAAAACATTTTGTTATTTGGTGTCTATTTTTTGATATATTCCTGGATAAATGGGACACCCTGTATAACCAACCTCAACCCAGCGTTTTGCTTTTAAGTAAGTTGACAATAATATACCAAAAACTGTGTGAAGTTAGAGTTACTTATATGTGATAAGACAACATCAAATAATTATGTGGCATTTTAGACTAAAGTAATTTTCATTTTTTTATTAACAGGAAAATTGAGAAGAATTGGTAACAATGTACATAGTGCAGAACTAGTGTTACAGTACAGACAGCTCGCATGAGATCACTGGATGTGCACAACCCAAGGAAGACTGCCTGTCCTGCATTTCATGCTGTTTTTTTTTGTCTATATAAAACTTTATTGGCTTTAAATAAAGCATATTTTGTAGCAATTTTAATGGAAAAATTGTAGCCTTGATTTTCTATTCATTGTTTTGTAACTTAAAGAAATATACAACCAGGGACAAATATAAGCCACAAAACAAGCCTTGATTTAAAGACTATTCTTGGGAATCAGGGAATGAGTCACCTTTACAAACATTTTATTTCAACCATCATACCAACGTGTGATTAATTTTAATATATCACCCTGTATATTACCTACAGTCAATTCAGTGATTATAGCTCCAGTTCTCCATCCATGTTCCAAGGTAACATCAGCCAAATCACTGTAGGGATGATCACCAAAGTATAAAACTTGATGCCCTCTCCAACCTGTTAATTCTTGCAATTGTTTAACTGTGCCCTATAGAACCAAAATTAAAAATAGAAAATAACTAAAAATATTTTGGATTTTACTTCATAATAAATTGTTCCTTTTTCTAACTTGGTAACTCGATCCCAAATATGAGTTCCACTTCTTTCATCGTATACTCTAATAGGACGGGACTCATCTGTAAAAAACCTTGGTTTCCTCGCCTGTACTACAACAACATCAAAATATTCCTTCCAATCATTTCCTACTAATAACTCCATACCCTTATTACTATAAAATGTGCATAAAATTAAATACACGTGCAGAAAACATAAAATATTTTACTTACACAAATTTGTAAGGGCTATTGGTTACCAAAAACAATTTTTTATCAGCATTTCTTAATCTATCGAAAAAAGAACGAAGTTCTTTATTATATTCAATGTAGTCGGAAACATTTTGTGCAACGATTTTATGCATGACTGGATGGGAACTTTTAACCGAACTTTTAACATCACGGAATAAAATTTCTGGATGATAATCAATATGATTGCTCTCAAAGTAATCTGCTACATTACATAGAAGCCCCATTTCAGGTACGGAAAATAAATCAGCTAATTGCACCATTTTAGAGTGATTGTCCTGTAAATTTACAAAATATAAAAATATCCATGAAATATATTTGTTTTTTACCTGTCCACTCTTAGAATTTCCTTCTACATATGCAATGGGGATTATGCGATTTTTATATAAACGCAAAACTTCTTCTGAAGATAAAGGAGTTAGTCCTCTGTAAACGGAACCAAACTGTATTTGTAAAAATGAATCTAACTTTAAAAGAACACCTTTTTGAATATCATAATGTAGACCTCGCACTGCGAATCCAGGTTTGTATTCTAATTGTTCTATATCTTTTGGATACTAAAAATATTTATCATAATAAAACTTTAAATTAGTGAGGTTAGGATAATTACTTTATATTGTTCGATAAGAGTTTGCCTTGCTAGGTTATAAAGAAGATAGTCCATCGAAGGCTTGTAACAAGCCAAGGTGTAATCATAATCAAAGCCATATACTTTAACTTCTTTTAAATCGAGTTCATTGCAAGCAAAAACAGCCTTGACATTAACATCTTGTGGAAGTTTTTTGGCTACAATAAAACAAGGGATTCAACATTATGACGTGCGCGTTTATATAAGAGCAAATTATATAATTGGTGCAAATGAATTTAAATCACTTGATTTTTTTTCTTGTTGTATTTTAACTTACATTTGCATTTATCTCTGACTTTTTTGTATGCTGCTTCTAGTCTTGAAACAGAATTAAATCTCTGCTGTGATTTGGTAATACATACTTGTTGGAATAGTCTTGATGATAATTTAAATGTACTTTGTTTACAGATTAACTTGCATAGCAACATAACGTTATCGCATTCGAACCCTCTCTATAGGCTATTACAAATTAACAAGTGGGAAGTTGCGCTTGCGTATTTATTATTTATTACAACGACAATTTTATTTAAGGAGCATGGCATAGACCGAATTATGTAGTATAAAGTATACCTACCAAAGTTATTTCTAGCATTTGAAGAAGGACAGATGTGTGTGTGGAGGTCAATAAAGAAATTGATGATTAAACTAATTTAAAGAATAAGCATAGAGTGCTTCCTAGAAAATTGATAAATTAGGTTTATAAAATAATTATTGAAGATCTTTGGCTCTTTAAAAATATATGATCATTGCTTAATTATTACATGAAAAAAGTGAAAAGACAAAGGCACATTAAAAAAATTCTTTCAAAAAACTATTTTTCTAATTTTTCGTTAGATGGCGTAAGCGTTGTCAAAAACGAAATAATTATTCGTTTTAAAAAAAAAAGCATATTTATCAAATGTCTGCAGAATGTTAGGAATATGCTCGACGGCTTCAACCACCATGCTTATTCTACATCTTGCTCTTAGTCTAGGTTCAGCTTTTTTCGTGCATGCCCTGTAGAATGTCTCTATCTCTTCGTATGGGTGCGTTGGTATTAAGCTGTATCTTTGGCTTATTTTCATGATTAAGTAGCAAACTCCTCCGTGGATTAACACTTTGATGTAGTGAGAGCGGTTACTAGTTCTGATGAATCTGAGCAGAATGCCAATTGGGGCAATCGCTCCTTCCTCTTGCTTGTTGCTGGTACGGCCGAAGAAGAGAAACGAAGATAAGTTAATCCACAACAGCAGCACCTGACCTAAATTGGACAGCTGCTAAACCGAACGAACGGTGGAATAAGCGGTCACCGGGGTACAGATGACCGCTTATTCCGCCAACTTGTATTTTTAGGGTGGACGAGCGAATACAGTATGAACACTTTCTTGCCCTTGGTCTACAATAGCGGATGGACCAAGGCCAACGGCCTAGGATGTTGAACAGGATGTTGAAGACAACATTAAAGATCCTAATGGATATGCCTAGTAAATCATAACATCATGGCTAAAGTCATTACAACATTATTCTCCCAATCGGATATTCGGGAGATGGAGGGGGATGGTGAAGGCAATGAAAGCAGCTAAACGCAAAAATACAAAATACAATCTACAAGCAAATCATTTATGTAGATGATTCTAGGAAAAAATGTCGCCGAACGTCATGGTATTTTCAAAAATAAATTTAGGTTCACGAAAGGTTTCAAAGTTATAACGAAAAACCGAATTTAAAGTTTCTTACGCTGAGTTAAAACTTTGATGTGATATTTAGCCTACTACCAATTCCAGATACATCTTAAGACGTGTTTCAAATTTCGTGATAATCGGTGCAGCCATTTTAGCGTAATGCTCGTGCGAACAGACACACAGAATTTCAGATTTATTTATATAGATAAGGTTTTTGTGTTGGTCACTAGCCAAATGAAAGAATATAGTTATTCTACCACACATTGTTGGACAACATTTTATCCGGTCATCGTTAAGACGGCACATGGAACGTAAGATCAATGGTTTAAGCAGAAAATATACAAAATACCATCATACACCAGAATATAAAACAATTAAACGATCCGTAAAAGAAGCTACAGAAAAACACTGCATAAAAGAGTTGTTTAATAAATCAAAATTCATGCAGGCTCGTCAAGATATGAAGTACAACCATACAACAAAAATATAAGAACTGAAAGGGAAGATATCGACATCAATAAAACAAGACTTACGAAAGTGTAATACAGATTGGACAACTAAAATAATAGAGGACAAAAAAAGTTTAAAGGCGCATTGGAAAACAAGTAATCCAGAAACTAGAGAGAGCAAACACTACAAATAAGCCAGAAATTATAAAGATCACCAAAGATTTCTATGCAAACCTGTAAAAAGACAATACAGAATTACAAAAAGGAACATCCCAAAAGTTCCAAATGAAGAATATGAAGACCAGACATAATTTAGAAGAAGTAATGGAATCATTATCAGAAATGAAGAACAACAAAGCACCATAAGAAGATTCGATTAGATAAGGCTACTAATAATATAATGCATAAAAAAGTAACAAAGTGGACCTACGAAAATATAGACCGATCAGCTTGTTTCCACATCTCTACAAATTATGCGCCTCAACCTAAAACTTGAATTTTGCCAGCCCCGAGAACAGGATGGATTTTGCACAGGATTTGACACTAACGACCACCTACAGGTGGTTAAAGTACTTGAGAAATTGGTAAAATACCAAAAGACGTTGATTTCAAATAGACCATAGATATACAACTCTTTTCCGCTATATCTACAAACATGCTACAGCCTGCGTATATCTTCATAAAAATGCTAACATTTTTAGAATAGAAAAAGGAGTACGCCAAGAATCGGACTGACATGGGTTTCGTTCGGTAGACCTGTGTTTAAAGCGAATCTACCAAACTGTCGTAAAAACGTTTTTAACCAGTGTATACTCCCAGTTTTTACCTATGAAGTAGAAACTTTTACATTAACGAGAGAAACTATAAAATGTTCCTGGTAGCTCGGAAAGCTATGGAGAGAGCAATGCTTGGAATTACTCTACGTAACAGTAACCCAAATATTGAAGTAACGAAAATGAATTGATGTGATTAAACGGATAACAATGCTGAAGTGCAATTGGGCTGTATATGTTTTCCGAATGGGCGATGGAAGATGGACCAAAAAGATCCAAGAATACGGTAAGAAAAAATACAGTACAAGCGAAAAAATAAATACAGTACAAGCGAAGAAAAGAAGTCTGCGAAGCAGGCTAAAATTGTTTGAAAACATACTTTAAAAGCTGGATACACACGTAAAGATAAATCTTACCGATAAATCGTACCAATAAA
>JARJDX010095597.1:0-55626 GCA_030264735.1 Gymnusa sp. GC000175
AAGTTAATGCAATTTTATCCAAAATGAAATAATTTTTTTCGAAATATGCTGTTATTTCACCAAATTTATAGCATAAAGTTCTTTTTATTTTAAAAAACATTTATTTTTATTTTTCCAAACGTCATTGTTTTTTAAATAAAACAGTTAGGCAGAGAACTAATTTATAGTAAAATTTGTCGGCTTTAACGTGATTTAATCAGATTTTAAATATATTCTATCCTTTTAGAGATATAACGAAAAAGGTGACAAAAAAATTACAAAGGGCAATGTAGTTACTTTGGGCCGCATAAGTTTTCTCCGAGGGCCGCATGTGGCTCGCGAGCCGTAGTTTGCCCACCCCTGCACTAAATCATATGGGTGATATAAATTATTTAACTTAAACAACAAAATTATTATTTTTATTGAAATTCATAACTTCTGATGCATAGCAGACATTTTTCTGTGAATGCTTAATTATTCATCTGACTAATTTTATAATAGCCAAGTTGGCAAAATATTAGATTATTTGTGTTGTGTTTTATGGTTTTGATTGGACCATAACATACCATTGCCTCCTTCACATGTAAATATTTGCTCATAAAAAATTATAAATAATTTTTTGCTTAGCAGAAGAATAATTCATTTGATAAAAAATAGTAATATTTCTAGATGATAATATTTATAAAAGATATTTTTTTAATTTAGTAAATGCTAAAAATATATTTGTAATTTTAACGTAAAATTTTAATTTCAAGATTTTTTTTGATTGAATAAAATCATCTACTTAGTACAGTAATTGGTACACGTTTTCCGGATAAAAAAATCCATGTCCAAGATAAATTTTAGAATTTGTATATGCAGTTATGAGATATTATTTTTGTGATAAATAGTGATTTCGGATCTTTGTTGAAAAATTTTCGCTTAAAATTAAATTGACCACAACCCATTTGCCGACCCCTGATCTAGGACGTTAAGTGTGTAACAAAATCTAGAAATATTTACAAAATAATTTTTATTTTCGATCTTTTTTCTTGGAGATTTTGCTTTAAAACCATAAAATTTAGAAATTTAGAAATAAAAAATTAAAAACGTAGTTAGCTCTAAGTTTCTTCTTCTCCGATGGCGCTATTGCCCATTTCCGGCCTTGGCCTCCTCAATTTGCCTCTTCCAGACTCCTTCCAGTTTCTTATATTCAATATGCGCTTGGCTTCTCTGTCTACATTATCCTCCAATCTCAGCCTTGGCTACCTTTTAGCTCTAGGCCTACTTCTTTGTATATTTCTGTTTAGTGCTACCTTTAGGATTCGCTTCTTTAGCATTCTGTTAACCTGACCTGCCCAGCTTAGCCTCTGTGTTCGAAAGTATATTGACAGCGCTTAATATTTATATAGACGCAGTAGTTTATGATTGTATCAGGTTCCTAACAAGCCACCCTCGTTAACGGGTCTATATATCCTCCGAAGAATTTTCTTTTCGAAGCAGTCTGGACCCTTCATTGCTTTTCTAGCTATTGCGCAGGACTCGCTACCGTGTACTACTATAGGTCGAATTAGCGTTTTATACAGTCTTATTTTAGTGTTTCTGTATACATCCGTTAATCCGTTTAGCACTTTAATTTTGTTGTTTTCAGTGCTCGGTGGACAGGTTAGACCCTAGGTAGACGAAATCATTCACTCTTTTAAAACAGTGTTCTGCAATTACAATGTTTTGTAGCAGTTGGACTTTCTTGCATTCTCATGTTTGCACCATTATTTTTGTTTTTCTATCATTTACTTCTAAACCAATTTCCCGTGCGGCTGATTCAAGGCTTCTGAGCGATTCCTTCACATAATTCATGGATCTTCCTATAATATTTATGTCAACATTTAGCTATTACTGTCATATTCCTTTTTAATTTCTTATGATACCGTCTCCAATTGGAGGTTGAAAATAATTATTTCGATTTTCATTTGTATGTAGGTGTTAAGCCAAGAAGTTCATCCGCTTTCTCCAGCTATTTTACTATGACTGACGTACTAATAGATGTACTTTTGAACTAATTACACCTTTTTCTTGTTTGTTGTTCGTTTTTATGACGACAGTACTTTTCTTGTGTTTAACAAAATCATATAACTCTGGTGGTTCCGAATCTACGTAAAACTGTGGGTCCACCTGTAATGCAAATTTCCAGTATTACAAATAGAGTGTCCTGATGAAAGGCTGCTTAAAATATCAAAATCCAGTCTATTACCTTCCATATTCATAGAAGACATATACGGTAAATGATGTGTCCAATCTTTAAAAATATGAACTCTGTTAATACTTGAGATTTTTTGTTTTATTTTTTTAAACTTGATGTTGATGTTCCCAAATCCCAAGCCTTTTCATTCATACTTTTTCCGATTGCATGCTACATTGATGTTTAAATAAATAGTTTTTGGTACATCATATGGCTTTTATTGCTAAGAATAGATAATTATTGTTGTTAGATAAATAAACTATTTAAAATATTGTAGAAACAATTTTATTTTTTTTTTTACATACGTTTACATTTTTATGAAAATTTTAAAAAAAAAGAACCTGTTGATTTTTAACGAGCATTATTTTGGAAGGTGGTTGACTTTCACCCTTAATTTGTAAACATGTTAACGTTTATTAAAGACAATTAGAATTAAAAGTGCGGGGCAGCTAGTTCGGGGGTCAAATAGCGTCATGTGCGCGGGTAACAGATGCCGACGCGCTCTGGTGGTCGACCCGCGGACCGCGACACCCCCTTCCGCTTTGGATACTTATTGCATCGCATGTGACTCTTACTACATATGCTTTACAAAAGCGCGCTATTTATTCAAATACCACAAAACACTTGTTTTAAAAATGCATATTTTAATTAATATCGTAAAAAGTAAAATATGTACACACAACCGTTAATGAATCTAGGGAAATGACGAATTTTATTAAATATATAATTATTAATTAGGGTTGTAATTAAATTTCAGTTTTTGATTTTGATTTGAATGAATGTGTGTCCTATATGTTTATAATACAGGGGTTAGAGGGTTTTGGCGAATCAGCTGCTTTGCTTGCTTGGTTGTAGAAGGAATCAACGTAAGTGTAAGAATATGACCTCGCAACGGCGTCCTTGCAGCTGTCTAGAACCCTAGACTGGTTAGGGGTGACAATGCCCTATATACGCAATGCAAGTACACGGTAAAAACTATTTTACCAAACTAGATATACTTGAAGACTTCTTCAGGTCAGAGTTGACATCAACGGATATACCTGTTGGAAGACGCTCCTATAACGTTCTCTTACGGGCCGTTTTAATAACATCAACGTTCAAAGCTCCAATTGTTATCATGTGAAACTAACCCGTTCTGCATATGCATGTATATTAAGGTCAATTATATCTCCAAGACTTTAACCTTAACCTAACACAACCTCAACATTTCCATTAATTTCTCCAACTCAAAACAATTGAAACTTTTAATGATCTCTTATTAATATGTATGGATCATAAATGTACAGCATATGTGCTGGTCATGTATATGCATGTGGATACGCGCGGGGTGTTTTATAAGATCCTTAGACACGTGCTAAGAAAGGGGTTATTTACCCCCATATGATTCGCTGTGTGATTTCCACTGGCGCTAAAATTAACGTTTTTGAGCGGAAAAAATACAACCGACACTGTAAAAGGCGGGATAATCCCTATTTACATTTTAAACCAACACCAAAATTATCGAAATTTTCTTCCTGATGCAATACAATAATGGTAATGACTTTTTTGAAAAATGAAGTGCGAGGCATGAATGTCAGCTTCAACAATCAAGATTCTGAAGTGCAAAAGCTCATTGAACTCTTCGTTTCATTTAATAAACCTTACATTAACCCACAGCGAGCAGTTAAATGCATATTTTTATGCAATTTCATTTGACAGATTGAATGTAATTAAAAATTAATAACTTGACAAATATTTACATAGGTGTTGAAACCAAAATTTAATGGCGTTAATTAGTCATAAAACAAAGCTTCTTTACAAGCACAAAAAAATGTAGGTACCTCTTGTATGTCATTAATCCTAACGTCTCGTAAAAAAACGAGAGGGATGAAACTACGAATAGAAAAGAAGAGTTCTACTAATAGTAGAAGAACGGGTAGAACCTGTTACTATTTATTGAATAAATATATGAATATAATACACCTTACACGAAACGTTTTGATTTAAATTTGCATTAATTTATTTTGACCACAACTTAAATTGAACGTTGTTAATTTATTTTGCGGCTATTAATACGTTATTAAAAATTTTGGCGGTTATTGGTGGTAATTCCTATAAGATTTTTAGGCAGATGCAATTGGGCCTGGCAGCTTCACTTTCGCTTTTTTTGAATCCGGAACTACCTGGAATACGGAAGTTTTGGCGGGCGATTAGAAACGTTAGATCCTACAATATATACCTGATGTGAGAAGTTTATATGTGCATATGATAACGTATAAGGAAAGAAAATCATACAAGAGGGTAAAGTACAGCTGCTTCTTCAACGTACAAGATTTTACTGAGGGGTTTCATATTTGTAACAATGGCGCACGAGCGAAGATCTATTGTGTGGAAACACAAAGTTTCTAGCTCAATCAAATGTCCAATTTGAATTTCTTTAAGAAAGTTTAAATTATAGTCTTGGACCAAATTTATCCCCCATTCTCTTTTCTGGATCTATAATTATAAACGACTCACTGTGACTGCTTTTTTCTTACTGAAATTCTAGCAACTTTTTCAAAAACTTGTAAAACATGTTCATTAGTACAATTCTTACATCGCTATATAACGAAACTGGAAAATAATAACAAGAAAACATTAAAAAGAGATTTTTTTTTTCATAATATAATTTAAATAATTTTCAAAATTATAATTTAAATCTTGACGCAAAATATTTTAATTGCAAAATGAATTATAATTATTAATTTAATTATTTGTTGGTAGTTAAAAAGAAGAAATTACGAATCTCGTAAAGGTATTCTCACATTTAATAATTCTGCAGATTTATTTCAGATTACAGTAATCAAATTTTTTACCTAGCTAAAAAAAAGTCTTGAGCGTTTTGTTAAGACCACCATGTTTGCAGTTTTATAAAAGCTCATTTTCTACAGAAAATTGCACCCATTGCAAGATTACATATTAAGTATAACTTAAGCTCAACTATTTTTTGTTTCCATAAATTAATTCAATTTTTAAGTTCTCTATCAATTATGAAAGAATTAATGTAAAAACATGAATTTAAAAATTGATTTTTGAAGTTTAAAGAAAAGTTGTAAACCATGATATTTTCCAAAATAATTTGTTTATAAGGATATCATCTGCGACGATTAATATTTAGATAATTATCTTTTCCATTTTTCTGATCCTATATTTGTGTTTTGCAGGCTCGTGTCCACATGCAAGTAATATGTGCTAGAGTTGCTACTGTGTAAATAGTAGCGAAAGTAGATATTGCTGCAAAAATATCTCTTGCAGCAAGTGCTTGCAACTTGGCAGAACTTGCTAGTGTACACGTTAGTTTTATATAGTCCAGTTTCCGCTCCACCTGATCCAACGTGTTCCGAAATTTTTACTGCAAGTCGTTCACTTGGGCTAATAGCTAATCGCATTTTTGTATCTTATCCTTCACTAAGTTTAGTAAGAACTCAAAATCTTCTGCAGACATTCTGCGTTACTTTACTTCATAGCTTTATCCATAAGTGTTACGAAGAGTTGGCTTTAAGTACGTCTTTGTTTCGGTCCGATTTTGGTCTTAAATTTTGTTGACTTGTTGTTCCCTGTATATACTTTATTTTTGTTGTCCCTGTCATCATCTTATCATCAACTTCTTGGTCAGCATTTATTTGCTCCATTGCTGGATATATGACTTCTCCATTTCATTCCATTTTCTACTCCCATGATGTCGTCTCGCTATCTCATACTGCGCTGGTTGAAAATTTTTTTTTTACTCATATTGGTCGCCATTCTGTGATTGTCTTTGTCCATCTTCCATCTTTACTTTTGTTATATGTTGGTCTACGTCTTATTCATATGCATCAATTCATTTTCCTGTATATATTTTTACCAAATTGAAAGTACACATTAGGTTGTATACTTTTGTTGGCGATAAGTTTTCGATTTAAATACGTTCTTTAGCTTTTCATATGCCACATTCAAGTTTGATCATACGGTTTATTTCCATATTCTTGTGCTTATTTACAGGGTGTCCTAGATAAGTTATTCGACATGGGGATCTCGAGAACCGTAAGAACTACGATGTCTGTTAAATTAGTCAAAAGTTGCCTCATTATTAGACCAATTTAGTGACGTCTAGATTTTTTTTCTAAAATGCAAAGGTCACTAGATATCGGTAAAAATGTAATATTTACGATTTTTAATTTTTGCTTATAACTTTCCTATATGAAGTAATACACTATTTTAATTTGCACTTTATCTAGACACTTTTTCAAGAAGAATTTACAGGGATGCTCAAAATTTTTCAACATTTTCAGTTTTCGAGAAATTGATATTAACTTTCATATTTTATATGGGGGTCATAGTAGGCTATACCTTCCAAAATGGATATTTTTTTGCTCATTTCAACAATGTATTGTTTGTGTATGCTATTAAAATTTTCAGGCCCTAGCCACCTAATTCTCTGTGATTTTATATGCTTTACTATGTTCGCGGAGTTTATTAAGGTTTCTATTTTAAACTGCATTCTTATTCTGCATTATGGAGCCAAATATCCTTCGCCACTCGTTAATAAGGTCCATGTTTCACTGTCATATGTTACCACGGTTCTTACTAAGCTCTTGTATACTAGCAGCTTAGATCTGTGGCTCAATAATTTCATACATTTATAATGATGGAATAATTCCTTCGCTACAATCTCCATGTATTTATTTTTTTTCTTATTATTTCATTATCTACTACTAGCAGTGAGTCATTTTTTTCTTATGTTATAAGTTACATAGTATATTATATCCTCTTATGTAACTCATTATTTCTGCAAAGATGTTGTCTGTATCTGGGGCATTGCCTAATTTTAGTTTTTTGGTTGCTATTTTCATATCTTGCACTGCTATTGTATTGTGTACATCATTTTTTTTTCAGTTACTCTTCTTCTTCTTCTTCTTTTTGGCCTGTCCATTAATTAAAAAAAAACCAAAAATAAAATATAATTTTCTTGATCTTTTTCTCCATGTGATGTAGCCTAATTAGGGTAACCTTTTTACATTCCTTGTATTGAACTTTTCAATTAGGGCCCCCACATTCTCTGCAGGGTGTCTCTGTTATTAATATGTTGAAACACACAGCTTCGGACAATTATTTTTGACTAATAATAAGCTTAAAATGGCTTTAATTATTTATTTATAAAAATTAGTAGAAACGGTTAAACCAAAAAGAACAAAACCTACGATATTTTCAATGACTTAAAACAGTGTTTCTCAATCTTTTAGCATGCTAGACCTATTGGCGCCTGTTCGCACACGTATATTTTTGTTTCCATTTTTTCGTTAACTTTTCTAACTGTAATTTTGGTTGATATATATGCTTCTAATTAAATTTTTGTGCCCTGGTAGAGATGCACCTCTGTACAATTAATACCTTTTACACCTTTTATAAACTGTGACATAGACTATATTATAATAATAATAGAAAAGATACCCATGGTAGACTACTCAATTTGGACTACCCTGTATACACAACTTACTTCATCGAATGAAAATTATATTTTTGTTTTATTTCATATAAAATTGAGTAAATACACATTCTTCCTCTACCACTGGTCATCAGCAGTAGCCTTCAGCTCTGATTTAATTTGTTAATTATTTCAATTTTGTTTTTCATCTAAAATTATTCAATAAAATTCAAAAAATTATTAGAGTTTTATTAATATTTTAATAAATTGGGGTAATTTATTTAAATATAATTTATGAAACTAGATTTTATTATCTTTTTGAATCAAAAAAAATGGAAAACACCAAAAATATGAAAAATAATTTTATTTTATAATTTGCAAAATAAATTTTCATTTAAATTAAATGTAAATTTACTTCTCTTTAAATCATTTTATTTAAAAACTGGCAAAATTTAAAAAAAATCATCAATTTTTATGATTTTGACAAATTTAAATTTTTTTTATGCACACCAAAATTGATTTAAATTTATTTTATAAATAAAAAATAGCAGTTCAAAATTGCAATTTAAATAATGATCTAAACAACATAAAATTAAAGATTCTGAAAAAAAAAGTAATGTGTTCAAAAAAGTTTTTCTGGAAGAAAATCAAATCTTTTAAGGAAATTAAAGTTTTTTAACATAAAATTAATGATTTTTAAAGATAAGTAAAAAAATTTTTAAAGAAAAATTATGTTTCAGATGAAGTTATAGTTTTTCTAAAGAACAATTAAAAATTTTTAAGAAAAATTTAAAATTTGAAAAAACGTTAAAATATTTTAGGGAATGGTAATTTTTGAAAGAAAAATTAGTCTTGTGAAAAAAAATTATGAAGAAAAAGGTGTATTTTAATGAAAAGAATGTTTTTCGCAGAAAAATTAATTTTTTTAAGGAAAACTGATGATTTTTGAAGTAAAATTACAGTTTTTCTGAAATAAAATTAATTTTTTTAAAAAAATTAAAGCTTTTTAACATAAAATTAAAGATTCTTGAAGGAAAGGTAAGTGTTCAAAAGAAAAATTAAAGCTTTTTGAAGTGAAATTAAAATTTTTCTGAAAGAAAATCAATTATTTTAAGGAAATTAAATTTTTAACATAAAATTAAAGATTCTTGAAGAAAAGTTAAAAATTTTAAAGAAAAGTTATGTTTCAGATAAAATTATAATTTTTTTAAAGATCAATTTAAAATTTTTAAGAAAAATTTAAAATTTGAAAGAAAGTTAAGATTATTAAGAGAATGGTAATTTTTGAAAGAAAAATTAGTCTTGTGAAAAAAAAATTATAAAGAAAAAGTTAAATTTTGAAAAAAAGAATGTTTTTCGCAGAAAAACTAATTTTTTTAAGAAAAACTTAAGATTTTTAAAGTGAAATTACAGTTTTTCTGAAATAAAATTAAATTTTTTCAGAAAATTAATCTTTTTAACATTAAATTAAAGATATTTGAAGGAGAGTTGTGTTCAAAAAAAAATTAAAGCTTTTTGAAGTGAAATTAAAGTTTTTCTGAAATAAAATCAATTATTTTAAGGAAATTAAAGTTTTTTAACATAAAATTAAAGATTCTTGAAAAAAAAGTAAAAAAATTTAAAGAAAAGTTATGTTTTAGATAAAATTAAATTAAATTAAAAATTTTTCAGAAAAATTTAAAATTTGAAAGAAAGTTAAGATTATTAAGGGAATGGCAATTTTTGAAAGAAAAATTATTCTTGTGAAAAGAAAAAATATGAAGAAAAAGTGAAATCCAAGGAAAAATAGTGAAGAGATGTCTTTTTTATACGGGGAAGTAATCCCAGCTTTAAAGTTATTAACTAGTCACAAAAATATGATTTGTTTTTAAAATATAAATTTAAACAGATTTATAAAGAAGTAATAAAATGAATTTGTTGTTATTGTTAGTGTGCGGTGCGTAGAAACAGTTGTAGGAAGTGGTAGTAATCAGCATGTTTAGAAAACCGCAATTTCCTGCATTATTTAAGTTTCAACGTCTTGATTTCATGGTGTACACTTTATAAAGTACGCTTAGCTGTACTGGTCCAGGGCTTCATCGGTCAGGGCTTCATGGTTCTTTACATCCAATCTTAATGGTCTTGGAGTATAAGGAATGTGGTCAGGCAAGAGAGTTAAGCTACACTGCACCCTCAATTCAAATCATTTATTTCTGGTGTTCGCTAGTCGCGTTAACAAAAACACACAATACCCCATTTTTTATAGATGACATATCAAAATTGCACAAATTTATTAAAGAAATTATTTTATGAAGGTCTTTAAAGTGTGTGCATATGGTCCATGACCTAAATGATGCTGCAGGCGGGACTGAGGACTCGGGAAATTTTTATGAAATAGGGCAATTTCGACCCACATTGTTGACCGTAAAACTTCTCCTACTTTAAATTATTGGGAATTTAAATATTTTTTACATCTGACAGCTGACCAAGGGACAAATTCTCACGATCAAAACCTTCATCGATATATACAACCATTCTTCTCACCAATAAAATTTGTACTTTTTCAGTTACTTTACCGTTAAATTACTTTCAATCGATATAATAAAAAATGTATTAAAAGATTATTTTATTATTTTTTACTTTGCTTTTATTTAATTAAATTACGTTATACAATCTTACAAGATTTTTTTTTTTTGATTTTTAAGCATTATATATACATCCAAAAAATTAAATTAAAAATATCGAAAATCAATCAAAATATTTTTTATAAAAATGTTAAAAAAAAAATTAAAAATATATGATGTAAAACTGTAATTGTATGTATGTAATTGTATGTAAAAATATCTATTTCTAAAAGTCAAAAAAAAAACCCGAAATCCAAAAAATTACCAGAAACACAAACCCAGCTGTCTTTTTGAGCAGTGTTGAAGGATTTTATTTAAAATTTTTTATTTATTTTAAATTAAAACATTTTTTTTAATAATGCCTACGTTTCGGCAGCGCTTCCCGGTCGTTTTTAGAATAATAATATATTTTAAAAACATTACTCTTTTAAATATGCATAATCATTTTGAAGCAAAATAAGTTGACTTATATAAACACATGTATCAAGAGCAATGCATAAAAAATAAATTGAAGCCTGAAGAGGACGCGAAATACCGCCGAAACGTTAGCATTATCAAAAAAAGTTATTGAACGAAAAAAAAAATTGAAAATCAAATAAACTCTTTACCTCATAAGCATAAAATTTTCTTTAGTTTGAGCATCTTAAGGTGGATTTTTAAAGTGTTAAAATTTGGCATCTTATGATGCGTTTTTTTTAGTTACGAGAATGTATAGCTATTAAATTTGGATCTAATTAGTGTTCAATGTTAAATAAAAGTGAAATGAAATGATTGTCATGCCAAGATCATATATAATTCGTTAATAAAACAATGATTTCAATTAATTTATATGAGAAAAAGAAATGGAAGGATGTCTATTTAAAAGCAGCGGAAGTGCACTTGATAAATGTATAGAGTATATGAGTTAAGGTTACTTAGACTTTAGTAATGAAAGAATCAAAACTTTCTTCCCTTCTTCGTCTTTTTTATCATCCATGAGAAACTTGATTGTTTTGGTGCTATCCTTCTTGCTCTTTATCTTATAAACAACCAGCATCTTAGCTCCATGGAATGTTCGTTGAGATGTTCGTTGGCTTGAAAATTATGTAAAAAAGGAAGAATTAAAACGAACGTAATCACATTTCATTCAATGTAGATTTATGACAAGGACATTATATCGGTGTCATAATTTTAGTCTCATTATTCTAATTACTTAAATCATTTAAACTTATTACCAATTTATTTGCAATTGTTATTGTAACGTCTTACACATATGTTGTATACTTTGTGTAAACTCAATTTTACATGATGACTAGACCCATTTATACAATGTATATGATACACACAAACACACGTACAACTGTCATTTATGAATACCAATTCCAATCTTTAAATCAAAATAACACCATTGCATTCATACTACTCAATAAAATAAATATAAATATAAATTGCTTTTATATTAACATTACAAAATAAATAAAATACAACCAAAGGGCTTTGACTCTTATGTCGCTCGTAATCTACACGACACACCTAAAGCTCATAAAATCTCATTCCATAACCAAAATGTTAGATTTTTATCACATTCTTTTAATACTGATAATAAATTTTCTTATTTATTTCATACCTCCCACAAAGAATTATAATATAAATTTTCCCAACAATATTTCTTACCTGTATCAATATTTTCTACAAATTTTGATGAAACGGTTGATACTAATATATGGAAATCATATTATCTAGTTATATTATTACATTACCTTAAAAAATTACTATTCAAATAAGTTTTTAAATAGTAAAAGGCAAATTAGATTTTTAATACTTTTTCCGTAGACACCCTGTGTCTACGGAAAAAGTGCTTAGGTGCTTAGGTGGATTCTGTTCGTCTGTATCCGTATTAATAAATATATGCCATTTTAATGGCTATTTTTACTTTGTTGACTGGATTTTGTAATGAGTTTAAAGGCTAACTTTAAACCAGTGTCTTTGGGCCTTACTGGACCTTTTGTATCTTCTCGGTACGAAGAGCTATTCATTGCAATATTGCGCTCGTGTAACTACCCCAAGGACGTTGCATTACAACTAATTTCTTTTATTTCTTATGTTAACAATATGGTTCTAGTAAAAATGTTTTGTCATTATCATCTTCATGATCATCATGAAGCCCAAAAACATTAATCACTATGTATCAAGCCTGACCGAGAGACATGAGCAATTTGAAGAGAAGGTTATCAACAGACCCAAAAATCCAGAAAATCGTCGTGATATAAATGAAATCCAAGAGAACATTGAAAATATTGCTAATTAAACTGACACAAGAGTGCAACTAAAATACCCAAACCAGTAGGTACAAACGGAGATCACCCGATTAATAATAATTATATACATAAAGAAACAGAACTTTTCTACGCAGATATATACTCCTCCAATCCCAAGAAGAACAAACAGTAGCCGATGTAAGAAAAAAACTTATTAGGCACTAAGAAGGAAACTTTCTAGATATTAGCATGTATGAAATCAAGACTGCATCAAAAAAGATTAAAAAAAACAAAGTACCAGGGGAAGATAGTATAGCTACAGCAGAAATTTCGGAAAAGTATTAATTCAAAGCCTACAAATTTTGTTAATCAACGAAAAATTATCAAAACATTGGATAAATGTAATTGTTTGCGTTCTATTCAATAAAAAAGAACAGAAGAACTACCGCCTAATCTTAATATTGTCGTATTTCTACAAACTGTTTATGAAAGTTGTTATCAAACCGACAAGTTTCCAACCAGTGGAATAAGCAGGTTTCCGAAGTGGATTTAGCACTTTATCGTGGTTTTCATACGATAAGACAAAATATTTAAAAGACCAAAGAATATACCAAACTCCTATATATGGCATTATTACATTTACTTTCGATATAATAGAGATCTGGGCAATATAAAATTCTCTGAAAGGAGGTCGCGCGGATTATAGATACATCAACATCAAAAAAGTTATATATGCCACACTAACAGTATCAGCAGCAGAGAAGACCAAACCCATAACACTAAAACGAGGTATTCGGTATAACGACTCAATCTCGCCGTTATTTACGAACACATTGGACGACATGCTGAAAACTATTTGCTAAATATGACAATTACTGTAAATGATGAACTTTTTTACAACGTTGGTTCGCCGACGATTTAGTGTAATGCTGTAAAATATAATTTCACAACTAAAATGTGCCTCCCAGTAAATATGACAATTGTAAAAAGAAAATCATGACAAATATCAACCTAGCCACACCTATAACAGTACGAAACACTTACCTAGATCATCATCAGCCCGTTTCGTCCACTGCTGGACATAGGTCTCCTCCTTAGCGTCTTCGGTCTTGTGTTTCATGAATCCTTTTTAGGTCATCGGTAGAACGCGTGGGTGGTCTACCTCTGCTTCGCTTGTCGGCTTTTGGTCTTCACTCTACTAGTTTTTTGTCCATTTTTCGTCATTCATTCGACCCACGTGACTAGCCCATTTCCATTTGAGACCTGTAATTCGCTCAATTACGTCTGCCACTTTATTTTTCTTGCGTAGGTCCACGTTGGTGATGTGGTGTTGTAGGGATACTCCGATCATTAATCTTTCCATTTTACGTTGAGTTATTTTAAGTTTCTTTGCAGACTTGGCGGTTAGAGTTAAGGTTTCCGCTCTATATGTAAGGACAGGCAGAATACATTGTTCGTATACTTTTCATTTCAGGCATATCGGAATTTTGCTTTTAAAGATGTGGCTGAGCTTTCCATACGCTGCCCAATCAAGGTTGGTTCTTCTGTATAGCTCACAGGTCTAGTTATCTTTGGATATTCTTATTTCATGACCAAGGTATATGTATTTCGAAAAATTGATCTCCAACTGTCTCTCCCAGACTGTCGGTAATGAGGACTATGTCTTCCGCATAGCAAAGAGGCTTAAGTTCTTGCTAATCTATGGTAATACCTCTTTTGTCCCAATATAGTTTGTTAAGGGCGTACTGTAGGACCGTTATAAATGTTTTGAGGACATGGTGTCTTACTCCTCTTCTGCATTTAATAGGGTTGGTCTTTTCATGCAGTTTCACAGATATTGTAGCATTTTGGTTCTGAGTATCTGTAGTAGTAGCCTCTACGATGGCGTTAAACTCGACTGTATCGAAAGCTTTATGAAAGTCCACGAATGCAAGAGCAAGTGGTCTATTGTACTCCACTGAGTTTTTGATTAGTACCTTGACGCTTCGCATATGGTCGTTTGTTCCAAATCCTGCTTGTTCATTTGTTTGGTAAAGATCCAGTTTTTTCTCTAGTCTTGATGTTATTATTTTTGTGAAGAATTTGTAGAGTTGGCTCAAAAGTATTATGGGTCGATAGTTTTTGCAAGTCAGCCTTATCCCCTTTTTCTTAGCTTCTTACCTAGCAGTGATTAATAAATACATCTATTTAGGTTAGGTTATTGTATGCAAACTAAAGAAATTAATAGACGTGTACAATAGGATAGGCCGCTTTTAGGAATCGAAAACACATATTTAAATCAGATATTCCGCAATACCTGAAACAAACAACAATTGATTAGTGTGTGCTGCCAAAACTAATTTCTGGATGTGAAACGTGGACACTTACTGAAATTACAGTGAAAAAGTTCAAAGCATGTTAAGAGATGTCATGACCGTAAAACATATTAATGAATACAGAAGAGCACTGAAATAGTTGTTGTGGGGAATAGAATATCTAAACTAAAGTGGCAATGGGCCATACGAAATGTGGAGCCCGAGGTCAGGCTGATGAAACCAAAGAAGGTCCAAATCTAGATGGTCAGGGTCATAAGGAGCAGCAAGGTTTAATAAAGAACCATTTGTAAGAGTAAAGTGGAATCTATGATCAATATTGGACTAAAACATAGCTGCCAATGGCCGAGGAGCAAAGTTCCGAGGAAAAAATATCCTTCGAAACAAAGTTTTAGTAATAAAATGTTTGGATATTTGTTATGCTAATTAAACATAATTACACATACTACAAAGAACTTCATAAAATTTAACACATCATTATATTAACCCAAACGCTTCCTGCAATGGCGAACGAAACGTTGATTACAACCAATAAACCCAAAAGCATGGCAAGTACATATTATTACAATATTATTTTTTTAATTTAATTGTTAATATGTATATTCAAATTTGATTTTTTGTTTTTTATTTATAAAATATATGTAATAAGATTAAAAAATCAGGCGCTTGATGAATATTAAAGTAGTAAAATAAATTCTGAAACAAACTGGGCGTTTTTTTGTGGTTTTTAGGTAAGAAGCATGAAAGGGATGGAAATGGATTTAAAATTATAGCTGTTTTAAATTAAAGTCAGGTACAACGTAGGTTTTAATAACATTTTCTTAAACCCTTAAATATATTTATTTTCATCCTGAATATCTCAAGTGTGTGTCGAGACGTACGTTTCTGTTTGATGTTGTTTTATTTCATTACATGTTAGTATTGTATAATATCTACTAAGTTAAGTCAGTTGTGGGCGTTGTCTGCTTTGTCACATTTATTCATTTTGTCCGTTGCACTCAGATGAATCGTTTCATCTCAGATACCACGGCACACCAGGCTTGGCTTAACACTCAACCCTTTTTTTCATAATTATTTATCAACAAAACCATATGTTAAACCAATTTAATTCTATTATGTTAAATTTCACATAATTTTTATAAAGCAACCTCACTTTAGGATATTTTTGTTTTAAAATATAAAGTTGGGATGAGGTGAGTGTTACTTTAACCTACTTTTTATTGCACACTCGGATTGTGCAAAGAAATACTAACATTTTATTAGTAACAATTTTTTGTAATCGTCGAAAAAACAATTCTTGCAAAAATTCAGAAATTTTCATTTTTTTACAATTATTTTCTCACAAATGAATATTGTGATGGGGCTCATGGCAGTCCATTCCTGTAATCGACATTTTTTCGCAAGAAGATTTTTGCTGTTGAGATTTCGTTCTTTTTAACCTTATAGCCTAGGCGAAACGTGTATTGGACTTATATTAAATAGAGTCATACTGATTTTTGAATATGAGTTTTGGACCATTACTTTGAGTCCAAATTCTGATTTGCAATCCTCAGGAAGCTGTTCTAACAAAATGGTGTCCGAAAAACTGAGAATTTGTCGCACCTTTTTCGGATTTTTGCAAATAACTCCTTAACCGTGCGGGTTTGGAAAATTGATATCATTACCTTTTTTAAAGATTAAATTTGCTATAAAGTAAGACCTATCCCGTTTTTCAAAATATCCTAGTTTTTTCAAAAAAGTGAAAGTTTTCTCCATATTTCA
The DNA here is from genome assembly GCA_030264735.1 of Gymnusa sp. GC000175. Lineage (NCBI taxonomy): Eukaryota > Metazoa > Arthropoda > Insecta > Coleoptera > Staphylinidae > Gymnusa > Gymnusa sp. GC000175. The sequence continues at coordinate 16,533 of JARJDX010095597.1, forward strand.
AGTTAAATACTGGCAAAATGACTTTCATTGAACGAACGTTCAGTTGGTTTTATAAACTAAAAATCTTTTACTTTCGTAATAAAAATTGTAATCTCTCTTTAGTATAATAATATCTCTCTTATTATATTGGAGGAAGTGTACTTTTGGGGGAGTCAGCATGTTAAAAAGCCGAAAAAGGGACCGCTATGAGCTCGACCCAACCCAAGGTCTAGTGTATTGTGGTGGCAATTAGCATTTTATAATTTTCAAATATGTCTCTTTGTTGCCTTCTTGCAGATAGCCCACTTGCAGATAGAACAAGATAAAGTCCAATGCTTTTATTCTTTGATTGTATTTTAGGTCTCCAAAATTAACTATTTTGTTGCTTTAAATTGGAAATTATCCAAAAGCTTTATACCTTTTAGAGAAATTTGGTTTTAAATATTGGACCCTAACTTTCAGACATACGTCTTTTATACTGATGGAAGCAAGTCGTTAAACGATCTGAATATTTTGAAATTATAATATTGTTTGGTTTGCTTTTTCGCAATGTTATTTATGTGGTATCTTCATTTCAGAATGTTGGTTATAAAAAAAGTCCAGATATTTCTGCAGGAATTGGTTGAAAGAATGCGCAAAAAAATCAACAAGAAACACATATTTCCATAATTTAAAGTTGCTAATTACCAAAATCTAATTTCGGATTTTGGTTTTCAATTGATTTTTCAATCTTTTGTTCATAATACTTAATATACCTAAATTTTCTTCAAAATATCTCAGAAACTCCAAAACTAATTTCGTTTAAAATGAGCTGTTCTCGAATTAATTGATTGAGATTTGGGATACTATATTTTGGCTAAAAAAAACCTTAATTTTTGGTAATTTGGGAAGAATGGGTGAAAAAATGTAAAAAATTAAAATCTCTTTAAAATAAATTTTTCAGGCTATAAAATGAGCTCTTTGGGGATATTATTGGTTGGGAATTAGAGGAGATACGGGCATTTTCACTTTGCTCTGGTCTTCATCTCAACAAAATAAATTTTACTTTCACCTTTGGTAGTTTTGGGAATAAAAATTTTAAATTGCTTAAAATATCTGTTTTTATGAAATAAGGGTGCAAAAACAAAAACAGAAATGAAATGGTTTTTATATTTTTCCCATTTTGAAAATTGCAGTTCTTTCAAAGTAGTTTGCGTGCAATTTTCTTTACTATCTTGATTTTAGCAACATTGATATAAAAAATAATTAAAATTGTGTGATAATGTGCACAGTTATTTTTCTTCCGTCGTTTGGTTAGACTGTGGTCTGTTTTTTTATTCGTCTTCTCCACCTGTCACCGGTTGTCCCACCATCTTTTACGAAGGCGTCCGATGATCCTGCGTCCTGTTAGGGATTTATCCCGTGCTACCCAGACTACTGTTGTAGTTTCCATAAAACTTATGTCCTCATTCCATTTCTTATAACGTTAAGTCACCCACAGTGGCGGATTAACTACTTGAGAGGCCACATAAGACTCTAACGTTCTGCAGCTTAGGTTCGCGTTTTTTTATATTTATCGTTTATTTTTCTTTCATGAACTTGGTGTTTTATTAAACTTCTTTGGTGTAGTTTACAGTTCGTACCCCAAGGGGTTCAAATGTTGCTTCCATGATGTATGTCTTTATTTTTTTCTCTAACTAAAATTCACATTTTCCTCTGCTTTTATTGGCTGTTTATTGATTATTTTCTTAAGTATTTCTTGGTAGAGTTTTCTTAAAAGTCCGACGTTAACTTCCGGTTGAAGTTTTGTTTCTTTAATTTTCATTCTGTAATTTCCCAGTGGCAGACTTTGGTCATTTCCAACATTAGCTGAGTTTAAAGTTCTTATACCTAATATATGGGTCGGATGTTTGGTTCTATTTGTTAGTATCTAGTCGATTGTCGATCTAAATTCTCTGGTATTCGACATGTGAATTTGTATTGTATTTTATGGTCGTATTTATTCTTAGTTCACTTTTCTCCTGGAATTGTGAAGTTACCAATTCGAGCATTAAAATCTCCAAGGATTATCATCTATAGATTGTGTGTTTCTACGATGTCTTATTCTCCAAGACGTAGAATATTTCTTGTTCTTGTTTTGGGTTTGGTATCATCTGGTGCATACATAGATAAAATGTCAACAATTCTTTCAGCTAATATTTTACAGGAAACTAATTTCAACTAAAAATAAAAAGAAAAACTAGAACCAAAAATTTTTGTTTCAAATTCTGTTGTTATTTGCTGTACTATTTAAAATTGGTAACTTTGGTAAAAATGTACCGACATAAATGTTTAACTTAAAGCCTTTGAAATATTACCAAAAATTTGTCAAAAAATTTTGCACAGTAATATTTTATTTTATCCTTTTCTTAATTTTGTTTTGTCACCGTGTAGCGTGAAATAAAGTAATGACAATAAATTACAGCAATGATTTGGCTAAGTACATTCTATCTACGTTGACAAATGTGCATTTTGTATAACACGAAAGGTTTCAAATGCGACAAATTAGATAAACGACTTGAGAATTTTAACCCTTAACTCAACGACTTGACACTTTTTACTTTGAATATATCTCACAGACGGGTTAACAATCACTCCTTTGATTTCTTTTAGTCAGGACAAGTTAGTTTAGCGCCTTACAATAGAAGCAAACATAACGGCTCCTCTGAAAACTTGAATTTTGTCTTAAGACTTAAAAAAAAATTGCAATATGCAAACAATTATTTTGCACAAAAACATGTAACAATACCAAAAAAAATTAATAAGCAACACTGAAGAGGAAGAAGAAGAAAATTTTTTAAAACCTGAAATGATTCTCACACTTTATTTTAAGAATTGCACAAGAATTTTTCCCCAGTTATATCTAAGTCATAAATAACTATAATGTATGAATAAAAGATGGACAAATATCTTAAAAATCTTTAAAAAAAAATTCTAAAAATATTATAAAAATTATAGAAATAACTTGTTAGGGATGAAAAGTTTTATGATTTTTAAATGACTTAAATTAAATTTGGTATTACCTGATTTACCTATAATATTTTTATATTCATCACTTGATCTAATTAATGAGCATAAAATGTTTATTTAATTAATTAATGGTAATTTTATTATTGCATCACTTAAAAGAAGAATTCTACATAAATCCTAATGTCGGTTTAAATAATTAATGATAAATGTATTGATGCAATACTTGAAACAAGTGATAGATAGATAGAAAATTTGATGCTTTTCTTAATAAATTAATGATGAATTTATTGATGCATTACTTAAATCAGGCAATGTACATATAACTTAATATTTTTTTTAATAAATTAATAAAAAAATTATTGATGCATCACTTGAATCAAGTGTTGGACATAAAACTAAATGTTCTTTGGATTATTTAGTTGTACTTGTAATTTAATTGATACATCACTTAAATCAAGTGATGGACATAAAATTTGATGTTGTTTACATAAATTAATAATTAATTTATTGAAGCCTCACTTGAATCAAGTGATCGACTTAAAACTTAAGGTTGGTTTAATTAATTTATGATAAAATTTATTGATGCTTAAAAAAAGCAGAAATTTAATATAATATTAACTGAAGAAACAGCCTTTAATAATAAATTAATTTTTAGAGCTAATTAATAAAATAAAGAATTATTTTTATTATTATTCAAAGAAAATTAAGAATATCGTTAAAAAATTTAAATTTTGAAAATTTTTTTACTTTTGTTTAGTTTTGTTTGCAAATTTACACCTAAAAAGTGTCCTGTAGATTTAGAAAAATGGTCAAAAATTAGGTCCTGTGAAGAGGGATAAGATGTCTCGTTTAGAGGAACAAAGGAAGCATAATAATTGGAATATTAAGTGAAGCATGAAGCCCACATCCGTGAAGAATCTCCAGTTTCGTGCCCTTTTATATTTTCACGCCTGAAAGTAACAAAAAAGCAGAGAACTTTAATGGGTTTACAACTTGTAATTACAAAAATTGATCAGCAAAAAAAAAGAGCCGTAATAATCCCAGATTTACCAATTTAAATGCAGGTGCCATTCATTGAACCAGAAAATCGAATTGGACTAAAGTGTTGGGATTCGCAGCCACACAAAATGTCAACTGGTTAATTAAAATATGGAAAAAAAATAAACGAATGACCTTGTACAGGTGGTTACAGGAGCAAGCTCGATGCGGAAAATGTTGTTATATACTACATGTAAATTCTACAGGTATTAAATTATATAAAAATGTTCATGCGGCGGAATAAAACGAACAAAAAGAAGCGTTACAGGTTGGTGTTCTGGCCTGAAATTCTTCTCCTTTTAAGATGTTCCTTTTGTGACCAAGATGCTGCTGCTTACATGGGCCGGAATTCGAAAATATATAAACTAGGAATGGAGGCACGTTTGACTCCAACCTACTATTGTGTTATAATAACACATTAAAAGCATTTAAAGGGCGCATTAGTATGTTGGAATGCGTATTGTGGTTTTTTAATTTTTTCGTGAGCTTATTTGTGTGAAAAAAGTCTTCATTTTCGTTTCGGTAATTGTAAAGAGCAATTCAACAAAGAGACAGGATAGACCTGACGTGAAGTGCTTCGTGTTCGTTCAGCGGTTTCAGTTTAAGATTCTGTAAGCACACGAGTGCTTATAACGTACTTGCATAAGATCTCGCGCGGGTGAATGCACCGACTGTTGTCTTCAGTGATTACTGACCGGACCGGATACAAGACTATCCGGTTGAGCTAGCGCTCTTTAAGGAGTGTTCTCTGCATCTACTCATACACTTAATAGAAATTACCTTCAAAAATTTACAAATTATTCCAAAATTTTAATAACCAGAAGCACCCCTACTTTTATATAATATACATCTAAACCTTTCTACTTCAATAACCTTATTTCCTTTATTCTCATTGTGTTTTGCATGAACATTATCTGGATCCTGGATGACTTATCTGGAAGTTAAAACGAAATAGGATTATCATCTTAATTTTATTACTTCTTTTCTTCCATTAAAGCTTTTTAATTTTTTTTTCAAAATCACTTTTCGTAGCTCTCTACAGGGCATATAGCGGCTTATTTAAATGCCCTGGCCTTGAGACATCGAGCTTATGCAAGTAACGTTTTCTGAGACCTAACCTAACTTAATGTTTCTGGCGATTCTAAAATATTTATAGCACTCCCTCATGCCACATATTAATCCACGTGGCTAACAGCTGCTCATACAATTGCTATTGCGATTAAACGAAAATCAATAATCAATTATTACCCTGTTGTTTTCAAACAAATATTATAAATTAAAATTTTATAAATTAATCCTTCCAGGAACAATTCTTCTAATCCAATTTTTTTTAGAAAATCGCCCTAGAAAAATCATTTTAAAATTTCTTGCACATTTACAAAATGGCATGCAAATCCTCTACCAGGAAATCTTTACGAAAGTTTAAAATTCTGGTTATTATTTTACTAATATGACTGAAACAATGAAGATGTTTTGGAAAAGAAATTTTCTTCTCATTATGTGATAAAAGTAGTTTTGTGAAACAATATCCAATTGGGATGATCTATAAGTAGTTTTCAAGGTTCAAATTTTAAAAATTGTCAGTGTAAAGTTTAATGTAACAAAAGTCTTTAAAACAGTATCTTAAGAATTATAATACATTTTGAAACACATAAACAATGAATAATAAGCTTAGATTAACACAATAAATAAGTTTTAAAATTGCTAAAGTAATAAAGCATATAAAAATCAAAGGCCCCAATCAAAAAATGGTTTACAGATTTGTGATGTTTATGGATTTTAACAAAACTGCGTGGGTAAAATATATCAACAACCTGAGATTATGTATCAGTTAAAAACGAAAACTGGAATATTATAAAAAAATTCCGATCAAAATAGTCTGCTGCATCATTTTATTAATTGCTAAGTTTTTGGGAATAGAGGTTTATACAGGTTCCTAGATCCTAGCTTAGAAACGCAGTAGTGGTTCTAAAACTATACAACTCTTTTGAGATAGATTGCAATTTTGATCACCACAACCTAACAGGAAGAAGAAGATAAAAAAAAAGTTTAAGAAGAATATAGAATAAGATAATGAAAAAGAAGAAAATTTTCATACATTTAATTTCGAATTTAAGCTTTCGCGACTCGAGTCGATGTAAATTTTCTTACTTTCGGGTTTAAGTCGCGCGTATTTTTATTGGTTGTTGCAAACGTTTTGCTCGCCATTGCATGGGTCATTCATCATTAAACTCCCACTAATAATATTTCATCGTATATAGGCATACACATTCGAACAAGGTCTTTAGTCATTTTAGACTTTTCCGCCGCCTTGAGAATGCTCCCTGCAATGGCGAGCGAAACGTTGGCAACAACTAGTAAAAACACGGTCAATGCGGTAGATTTTCAGAATTTTCTTTACAAATTTGGAAAATTCATAAAACCCAAAATTTGGACGGTTTTGAAAACGCACATTATAGCCAATTTTCTTGCTGGAGGTCAAAAAATATTCTACAAACGATATTTTGTAGCCATGATATTTGTCGCAACGAGTTTTCTTATTTGTCAATAAATGACATGAAAATAACTGGAAATATTTGGTAAAAAAAAACGGGTTTTTTAAATTTTAGAAATCGCACATTTTTACTTGTTTTGTAACAGAGTATGATGATTACGACCCCGCAATCCGTTTTTCGTTTAATGTCCCATATTTCCAGAAATTTTTGTTCAAACTTGTAAAGCACTGAGCTTCCTAGAAGTCAATAAACTTAGAACTTAGAATGCCTTATCAAACCAAAAAAAAAACAGGAAAAGTATCTGTGCATTTGGTATGAAGAAAAATCACGTATTTTTAAAAAATTTCCAATCACTTCTTTTTACATATTTTAAGTAAATAAAAATTTGCGACCGGGCATACCGTATGCAGTATACGGATTAAGGCACTACTTTCTCCGAAACTAGATACTAGGTTTATAAAACCCATGATAAGTGCCATTTTGGAAACGCATTTATCAGCCGTTTCTGACCTTCCTAGAAATGTCTAAAAAATATTTTTTAAAGGAGAGGCCCAGGTCGAAGAAGGCACTCATGGCTCAAAAACTTAAGAGAATGGTTCGGACTCACATAAATCCAACTGTTCCGACAAGCGGTAGCGGTAAAGTTCGCATAGCTATGTTGATAGCCAACGTCCGTAACAAATATGGCACTACAAGAAGAAGAAAGGACATGTCGTAGATAAAGCAATTACATATAAACTTTTGCAACAGGTCTTCTAAAATGTCAATAACTTTTCAAGTGATGTGCTAAAAACTGTAAATCTTTTCATACAATCCTCCATACTGTTTTTCGATTAACTTTCTAAAATTTCTTTTTTAACATTTCGTAAGACACATGATTTGCACCACATTGAGAACTCAAATAACAACCTATTCTAAACTTTTTTTGACAAAAAAATTGATTATAACTAAATAATTTGTAGCAAAACTGATGGTGATTATAACCCCATAATTAATTTTTTAATTATTGCCTTATATTTCCAGTAATTTCTATTTAAATTTGGAAAGTTTATAAAACCCACGATTTTGGCCATTTTAAGAACAAACTTAATAACCGATTCTAAGCTTCGTAAAGGTTATAAATATTTTCAGAAACAGAAATTTTGTAGCGAAAACAATGGTTCATAACCTCCCGAAACGCGTTTTATATAAGTAAAATACATTTTGGTCAAAAAAGAAGAGAAGAAAGAAATCTTAAAACAACATTTGACTCCTAAAAGTTTTCTTAACAAATCGGTCCAACAATGTCGAACTCTTGCCAAAAACGGCTCGGGGGCCACATGCGGTTCTTCACGGAGATTTTTTGTGGCCCGCAACAAATTTTGAAATAATTTTCTAGGCATCTTTTTGAAACAAAATTATATAATTAAGTGACTAATTGATGTTTTTTTGTATAAAAATATATTCGTTACTGGAAAAATTAAAATTTTTGTTAAACTATGCGGCCCGCTAAAGACTTTAGAGTTTGGTCCTCGGGGAAATAAGTTTAACCACCTCTGTCTTAGTTGGATAGTTACAGTGATTGTTAGGGCTAGTCCAGACGTTTTTACATTTTGCTCAAAAGGTTTTTAATTTGATAAACAATAATAGCGTTTATCAACGAACAAAGTCAAAACATAAAACATAAACATAAGGGGAAGGTTCTCCTGACACCCGCAGTGTTGACAACCTCACAACCCATGGCCTGCAAACAAATGTTTTTAATCATTTTTCCGCAAAGAAGACATGTTTTCCATCTTCGACGGAAAGTAAAAAACTTAACTAACAACACTTTTAAACAGCTCATATGAAGTTTTTATACAGATGTTTAGATGTTTGGGGGCAAATGTTTGTAGGACCAGGCTTTAGGATTTTATATCTAACTGGTTATGGATCGCGAGGTTTTTCTGCCCTGTTAATGTATGTGTGTGTCAGAGCTTATTACTGCAAACTGGTATCTCGCGGATCTAAAAAGTCGCTTCCGCTTTTCTCGAGTGATGTTAATTTTTTTCAAAAACAATTGGCAAAACAGTGCTCCGGTATCAAACTTGGAATCTTAGAGCTCTACTACTGACACATTTGGCTGTTCTTCTGCCATTTATTTTTAAGGCCGATATACATTTGGCAAGTGCAAGCGCAAGAGCTGCAAGAACAGTTGTCAGTTGCTTCTATCATAAAATTGCAGATTCATCTTTTTTTGGCATTACATTTAGCACCATGCAAAATCAATATTTTTCATTGTTGTCAATTGTCATAACAAACATTTATGGATCAACGGACATGAACTTAATCTCTATTCATTTTAGTCTTGTCGTTGATCTGTCCCTAAATTGTATGCCACCATTGGCATAAAAATGTTGAGTTTATTCAGTCCAATAATATTCATTGCCATTTTACAATATGCACATTATTTTGTAGGTGTAGAGAAATCAGTATATTTCTAAACATGTGTTGTCAGTTGTCATTCGTCAACTGGAATTTAAAAAGAAAAGCAAATTTCCCATATTATTAAAACCTTCTTTTATTGTAGAGACGTATAGAATCAAAATAAACGAAACATATGACCAAAATAGGTTGTTAAAATCATAATAAACTTAAAATCACTAAAAAATCGCTTGCTTGCTTGCGAGAAGTAGGACATGTTCTATTCCTTTTCCTTGCAACGACTTGATCCAAAATTGCTGCAAGCTGCAACGACGTGCAAGTTGCGCATTACACTAAGCAATCTTGCTGCACGCTCTTGCTTCTTGCACTTGCACATGCAATTTTGCCAAGTGTAAGAGGGGCCTTACGTAATTGTGAAGTAAGGCATACTGATCACAAATCCGGAAATCGTTTTTTAATTGTGGCTCTCGTTTTCGATATATTTTTCTTTAAAATTGAAAGTTAATTAAACCCTATCTTTCGTGCTACTTAATTTAAGCTTTTCAACTTGTCATTTTGTAACGAAAACAATGGCCAATAATATTTCTAAAAAAATTAAATTAGTCAAAAAGTTTTTGAGTTTCTAGCCAAACACTAGCAAAGTATAATTTTTCTACTTGCTGGTTTAAGTCGCGTAGCGTAGTCATATGAAATGTGTTTTATCATTTTAAACTAATTTTTAGTTATGAAATATTTTTATTAAATTATAATTAATTTTTAACTGCTAAAAATTATTTTTTGCAAGCACAAAGTCGTGGGTATAATGACCCAAGTCTTGTACACTTAATTCATTTATTGGACTTTAAATCAGAGGTTCTCCGCCGGTGGTAATGCAAATGGTAGGTACCCTACATTGTGCAGGAATAAAAATTGGCCACATTTTTAACAGCAAAGAAATCTAAAATTCATTTTGAGAAACATTATTTAATTTTCATCAGAATTAAGTGTTAATAAAAAATAAATAAAATTGACCAATACCTATTTAAACTAATTTTTTGGGAAAATAATGTTAATTAATGACAAAATTTCAGTTTTATCAACAATTTACATTATATTATTGTTATTTTTAAAATAAAAATGTGGCTTATAATTTAGTGCATAATTAATAAAAAATAATTTGAATTTGATTCGTTAATTACCGTTTTTAAGAGATTTTATTTAAGTTTTTAATGACAATAAAACGTATTATGCAACGAGTTTAAATTTTTTTAACAAAAACTGCATCGTTCTTAATTCTTAAGATACTACGTGCCTAAAAAAAATTTTTTTGTAGTGGTACAGTATAAAATATAAAAAGTTGCTAACCACTGCTTTAAAAGCATTTTAAAACCGTCCTGAAAAAAATTGGGCAAGATATTATTTTTCCGTTTTTAATAAGGTTTTGCGTCATTGAATATTATGCAAAATTTTGTTTGTAGTTTTATTTTAAATAAAATTTTTAAGTATTTTATATTCGCCATACGTTGCAACAGTAGGGTTATGTGGTAATGAAATTTAATATTATATCAAAAATGTTGAGTGCATATCATATTCTAAACATATGTTAAGCGTAAATTTAAGAAAATTTAAGAATAGAAAGTGAAAATATTTGGTAACCACGGGTAGTTGACTTTTGGGCTGATTCAGTAATAAATAAATAATTAGAGAACAATCTTTCACCAGCATGAGTTGGGATTATTTAATACACAAATTTTAATCCTTAAATATATTGCTAGGTATTATAAAGTTGTGCTTTTAAGGTAGCTAAATGTTTATTAGTTTGTGTAACTGTGCAACAGATGCATTTAAAATTTTGCCCAAATAAACTTGTAAAATTTTTGAAAAGATTTCGAACGAAGATGGCCATTAAATAATCCTATAACTATCTATAAACTAATAGCGATCGTAGGGTAGGTTTTTAAAGCGGCCTGTTAGATAGGAATACCTGTAGTCTTCCCGCCAAAATATGAGGAGACATAAACAAAAGTTTTTGCCATATCGTATTTCAAATGCCCTGAATCCTAATAAAGTAGGATATTATATAAGCCAGACATTTGTAACTTTATCCTGACTAAATATGCCTCATTTAAAATTTGCTTGATGATTATAAAACTTACATATTGTAAGAAAGCAAGGAGTCTTTTAGTTAGAAATTAATTGTTTTGCAAATTTTTATAAATCAAACTGTCTACAACTTTGTAAGAATAGGTTAATTATTTGTTCCACAAAGATCAGGTTTTGGAGATAAAAGGGAGTTCTGTGGAATGTAGTGGTGTTGTGTATTTTAGCGCCAATTTTTTGGGACCTGTTTTTGAGGAAGACGGAGACTCGATTCCCATGCAATATAAATAAAACCCTAACGATTATTAAAATTTAATCATTTCGAGGCATTTAACTATTGTACCTGTATACTTTACAAAAGGACATTACAGGTGAATTTCAAAAGAATTGACATAAAGTGGGACATATAGAAAAATACCGCAACCTTTTTAAAGGTCGAAAATACACATATAAATCTAACACAAGTGTATAAGAGTCAAAATTCAAGACAAATTATTTTCTTGAGATGTTAGGGCTCACAGGTACCCAAGCAAAATGCTTTATCACAACGAGACATTTCAGATAGGATAACATATTATCCTAAGCAAAGCTTCCTTCGTCCAAGATATCGCCACGTATTAAAAGCCCAACATTTACAATGCGTCGCCTGCCAAGCAAAAAAAACGAACTTGTGGATTCCCGCCTTCTTGGAAGGGTCTAACCCGAAACCATCAGCTGACCGAACTTTCCCAGGCATTTAAAAATGTCGGCAACGCGGGTGGCAGACAAGTGAATATCGGCCAAAGGCGGAGGAAACAAATCATAAAATCTGAACCATATGATCTTTTCAAAAAATTTTACTTTCGTACCTTTATATTTATCTAATACTAGATACTTCCTGTGCTTTTAACAATTTGATTTTATTTCAGGTGTAATAAATTTTTTTACGTCTTCATCTTACAAGGCCATTTTTGGGTTCATTCAAAAAAATGCAATAATTAATGCCCAATTAATTATATTAATTAAGGTCTCCAAATTCTTAAGTTCATTTAATTATTACATGATTAAAACACGATTAAAAGCATTAAGTAAAGACAGGGATTGATTTTATTTTCCATTTAAATAATCTCTGATCGAAATCAATTTTTTTTTGGATCTGTGGTATATCTAATTCCATCCCTTAAGCATTGTTAAATATATTGAATTGAAAAAAAAAACCCAAAAACAGCAAATTTTTATTCCCACATATAACACAATAGTTCCATCCACAATGAATTCACATTAAAAGGTCTTTAGAAATAATCAAATCTTACAAATGATATTTTTATTGGTACAAAATTTGCTCTCTTAAAAAATTAAATTCGTAAAATGATTTATATTAAATTTAAATTGATTTTAAATTAAATAATTATAAAAGGAGTGTGCTTTGTGTGGATGGCGTCAAGCTTGTTCATGGGAAATGAAATTTTGTTTGCACAGTAATATTTGCTTATTTACTTTATTGTAATAAAGCCTTATTTTTGTGACTTTTATAAATAAAGCAAAAATCAATATTTATTTACTTGATTTATTTAATACAACCGGAAATTAAATTTGTTAAACGTATGCCCAATTTATTAATTAAACACAAAGCTGATTACGAAACTGATTGTTCGGTAAACTTGGTAAAGGGATTAATACCTAAAATCATAAAGAAGGTAAATTTATTAGAAGCTATTGAATAATTTGAATAATCATGTAATTGTATTAATGATTTCTTTGAAAAAAAAAATATAAGGGGGAATATAATTAAATAAATTAAATATATTTAGGAAAATGTATGTAGTAAGGATAAGAAGATAAAATATATAGATAAACCTTAGCCCTGATTAGAAATTCCTAATTTTGGCGGGAGTGTAAAGTTCCCACACACATGCTCGAATTTTTCATTGATAATATTCATTGAGAAGCCGGCAAGAAAGCCAGAATATAAAGCACTTAGATTTACTCTAGTAGAAAAATTCCTTTTCGCAAAGTACCTTTAAATACGAATAATTGTGTTCGGCTCACACATTCACATGGCATAGTTGCGAGGGCGGTTAAAAGGCGGGCGAAGGCAAAGACTTTCAAGCACTTGTCTGCTTCTTCTCTTCATGGATCAACCTGTTTCCAAAACCTGAACCGACATAGAAAAACACAATACGAATTCATTCTAACGATCTTATTTTATATATCTATTTAACAACCGTTTTTTTAACCGCAAAATATTTTATCTACAATATAAATATTAGTTAACAAAAAACTAAATTAAAAAAAAATAATGTTGAAATACCTTTTTTTTTTTATTTATTTAACGCTTTCATTAAATCAGTAAGAAGCTAGCAATAAGTTGCAACAATAAAAAAAAGTTGTTTTGGAAAATTTTTAAATTTTTTTTTAGCAAAAAATCTTCCAAAATAAATCATCTTTTCAGCTGTCTATAAGCAATTACTCTGCCAAGCCAATTAAGGTAGGAAATTAACTTTGAAAGATGATTCAACCCTAATATATAAAAAATAAAATAAGAATTTTTTGCGAATAAAATGAAACCAAAATACATCGAAATACATTTTTTAATGAAAAATAAAATATTAACTAGACAAATAATTAAGAAAAACGCCTAATGAGTTATCTCATACTAATTGAAAAAATTCAAAAATGTGTTAAACGCATCATATGTTCCTTGATGGTGTACAGTTGTAATAAGCAATATCTTTGTATCCTTTTTTCCTGTAGGATATATAAAAAAAATTAAAATAGAACATCTTCCTTATTTAATTTACTTTAAGAAAAATTTGATGTTGTGAATTAGTAGACTAATTAAGAATTTTTTAATTTGGTTGTTTTCTGAAAATAAAATAAAAACAACAATAGTAAGAAGCATGCATATCTTGGCCTGCTCGATCAGTCTCTTATATACAACTCGTATCCAACCCTTGACCTTCATTTTACATAGGTCGTCTATGGCATCGTCTCTCCACTTTTTTCTTTGTCTTCCTCTGCTACGTGTTTCGAGGTACCCAGTTGTTTACTTTATGACATATCTATACTTGGTATTCTCTATAATCATCACATGCCCGAACCATCGTAATTTTTGGGCTTTTATGAATCATAATATATTTACACCATTAATCAACTCTTTCAGTTCGTGGTTTATTTTGATACACCATCCTCCGTTTTCTTCTTGTGTGCGCCAAAATCGCTTGCGTAGTACTTTTCTCTCAGCAATCATCTGCTTTCTTCAAGATCCAAGTTTCGCATGCGTACGTCATGACAAGTCTTACTATTGTGTTGTTTATTTGTAATTTGTACTTTCTAGTGATAACTTTGGATGCGAGGTTCGTTTTATAAGCAAAGTAATTACACCCATACCAGTGCAAATGTGATTAATAGGAAAATTTTGAAAATGTTTTACACGCAAAATGTCTAGATTGTTCTTTACTGGTATACAGAAGCAATAAGAAACCTATCCCAATTAAGCTCCTAATTATATAATTAGATTTATGCAGAAAAATTTGTGTCCAGTTCATTGTCCAAAAATTACTAGTGTTGATTTGAATTAGATATATTCCTATTTTGTGGTACCATTTATCATATTTTTGGTATAGGCTCTAAGGCAGGAACGGTTCTTAACTTTTAGAATTTATAGGGGGAATTAATGTTGTGTCCAGGCCTCTTTTTGCGTGACCACTCTCATATTGTAGAAATATTCCACTTATTTTGGAATTTTTCTGGATTTTTATTTTGAAATAATATAACCAGCACATCAAGATTTCCATGATACTTCATATATTGAATAAGGATTCATATCAATTGTCAACAAATGAGAAGAAACGTTTCAATATGTTATCTGTAAAAAATCTTTGATAAACAATTCTTTGAAACCAACAAAATCACTTCCAACGCTCTTTGGAGTTATTCTTGTACTAAAATATTTTTTTAGTTATTAATAACAAAAACCTTCTTTGGTCCGGCAGTTATGAGAAAATCATGCAACTCCAGTGGTTCTGAATCCACGCTAAACTGTAGGTCCACCTGTAATGTAAGTTGCCAGCATTACAGACAGAGAAGAGGCTTAAAACTAGCAGTGGTGTAAACAAGATGATAATGATATTGATGATGATCAATAATACTTGAGGTGCAGATACACATGAGTAATTACATGTCGTTTAGATGTCATCCTCCACTAGAAGTTTGTCCATTTTCTCCTTGTTGTTCTGGTTACTTCTGGAATCAGATGTTGGAAATCATTATAAAAATAGAATTTTTTGAGAAAATTTAAATTGTTCCTTTCAGATACTACAATTACACCACTTTCTTAAGCTGCCCGCCCGCAAATTTAGCGTATTTCCACACTTTTCCTTGTATGCCTGATTATATCAGCAATAAGTATCCCTCTTCTCTCATAATTTATACCACGTAGTCCAGTACATTTTATTCTTTGGCACATAGATTCTTATAAATTTTTATTACATGGTAATGGATTTACAGGTGCAATATTAGTTGAAGTATTTTTAGATTCGGCACCTAATTTCTTGCCATTTCACTTGACCATTTACATAACGCTTTTAACGTTTGAAGCATAATAATTATGGAATATTTTCTTATGGATCATTTTGTAACTGAAGCAATAGCCTATAACCTTTAATAAATAATTTTAAAATCGGGTTATTACCTTCCATATAAAAAAAACTATAAAAATCAATTTAACCAGAAAAAAATTTAAAGTGTTTTAAATATTTTAAGAAAATTTTGTATAACGTCCTATCTTTTTATGATGAGATGAGAAAAATAATACGCTTTTAGGATCAGAGGTGAAATTTATTAATATAAATATTTTATACGAATTTTAAAATTATATTTATAAAATATTTTCTATGAAACAAAAAATGTTCATCATGACACTTTAAACTACTCCTTGATTGGGTCTCTTGTTTTTGAAAAATTTATTTTCAAACTTTCTTAGATGTTTTTTACATTTCCATTCAACTATTTTCTTAAAACATATTAAATGCATTATTCTGAGCTTTAAATATTAAAAAAAAAAAATTGCAAATTTTTTTTTGTTGTCTTCTTGCTTTTGTGGTGTTTTTAAAAATAGGTTTATTATTGACACGTTTGGGCTTTCCATAAATTGCATTTTATAAATTATAGAAAGCTGATTGCGGATATGCAACCCGTTTTTGATTAGGATTCCCGAAGAAAAATATAGTAACCAAAATTGTGAAACTTTATCATATTTTTCAATTTTTGAACCTCATTTAAAACTCAATCAAAAAGCATATACATATAGGTTGTAGATTATAGCTATATTTAAACGATAATATATACATAATAGAGAAATAGCTGGGTATAAAAATCGCAAGGAATTCCTTAAAGCTGGAGGTATAGACCTATTTCAAAATGCTGATGAAGAATATAATTTATTAAAATTATTGCAACTTTTTGACTTTGAATTTGAGCTAAAAAAATGCTTTTTCGTCAACGAACCATTAAAACTGGTTTGGAATATAATTTGGCTTAATTATGTTTAAATAAAAGGAAGAGCTCCTGAAAATAAATCTAATTCTTTCACTACTATTTTCTTAATTTGTTTCATTATTTTTTAATATAATCAACGGTTTAATTAAAAAATCTGTTATGTAAACCAATGTGCTAAACGTATGGTTTTTTCCCGCGTTTATTTCAGGTCTATGTGATGCTTGAGCGGTTTATGAGATGAGATGCTTGCCGAGAAATTTCAAGAAATACTTTGAGCAGGAAGTTCTTGCATTTTTGCCTGTGTTGAGGGATCAGCTGTTTTCATAATGCACATAAATCATTATTGTGCGATTAGTATTATCATTTATGAGATGAAAAAGGTCAACTGGAATTTTGTGTATGACTACTTAATATGTCTAAATAAAGGGTATAATATTTACTGCACCTATAAATAGATTGACTAAAGTTGTAAATTTTGTATCTTCCCGCTAAATATTTATACGTTAAATATAAGTTATATAATGATGAGTAAATATTAATAAATGTAAATATGAGTGTGGTTTATAGTTGATAGCTAAGCAAAAATTTGGAGGGAAACTAAAATGACGTCAGGAAGTATTAAATATCTAGAACGCCGACAAAACAAAACTTTAAGTGGCGAGCAAATCCATCACAAAGCTTTAGAGTTGCTTCTTAAGTCACAAAAATTGCCAACGTCAGGTTTGTTATTATTTAACCTCGACATAACACAAAACTACCTGCTTTTAGAGAAAAAAATTTAAAGGGACAAGCTCCCAGACTGAATCAGCTGATTTCATTAAATATCCAACTAAATTACATAGAAAATGGGTTGAAATAAAAATAAACAATTCCACACAATAACGATAATTGTTTTAGCGTGCGTGGTATGAAATTCCAATTAGCATTAAATTTCTGTTGGCTCAGGCAAAGCTCAAATCTCATGTGGCGGAAAAAAAGCTTTAAGCTGTCAGCTGATTTTAAAGCCATTAAAAGACTGGCAAAATACCGATACAAAACCATTCTAAACCCCTAGAAACAGGTTCATAAATATCTCTAAAGAAATTAGAATGGTAGACAAACTTTAAAATAGGTCCTTGAAGAAGGTTTTCTTGTAAAAGTGACAAATATGTCGGTTCTCAGCTGATTTTTAAAGAAAGGGAAGATGTTTAAATTTAAAAATCTTTGCATCAAAACAAAACACATTCTCAGGTTGAACTTCAAAGATTCCCATCAAGCTTTAACCGTTTAGAATGTTACCCAGTCTCCTGTAACCTGTTCGGTACAACAAAAGTGGCTAGTAGGTGTGTTCTCTTCACATATCTAACAATGAGGGACCTGTTCCATGGTGGTTTTAATCACGGACATCCACAATTTAAAGGGCCAGATTTATAAACTTCCAAGAAACTGCCCCCTTGACGTGGGAAATATCCAAAATAGGCGCTTAACATAAAAAAGTGCAAATATATAACTAATTTTATGGATTTTTTTACACTATTGTTAAAAAAATTAAAGAGCTTCAAAGTGCCTCTCTTTCTTTGGTTGCTTTTTAACTTTTTGGTTGCGTTTTAGCGCCTTTTTTGCTCTAACAAATAATATTTTTTTATAGAAATGCCTACTCCAACTTAAATAGATGATACGAATATTTATAGATGCATATGTGCCTTATCTAAAGACACCCAAGATATTTCTTCAAGTTACATGTCCCACGTAATCTTCAAAGAATCTTGAAGTACACATTTTTAATACTAAAGCATAAACAGAATACTGAATAAACCAACGCGCACTTCTTTGAATATTTTATCAACATTATAAATGCTTTTTAAACCTTTAAACTTAAATATTTTTTTGATGATAAAAATCTTTAATTTGTATTGGAAAAAACTAATTTTTTAAAAATAATACTGTTACGAATTTATGTGAGCTTGACTGCAGGGTAAAATTTACTTTAAAAATTAAAAAAAAATGAATTAAATGCTATCTGGATTTCTAAAGATTTCTGCTTTTTGATTTTTATAATTAGTTTTGATAAAGAGACAAAATCAAAAATAAGGATTTTGTTTTGAGCATTTATCAAAAAAAAAAGTAATCTCAGAATTTTTTACTCCTAATTAGCTACAAATTCAATATCAATTTGTTTAAGTTATTCACTTATACAAATAGGCCGAAGGCCTATAGGCCAAAGGCCTTGTTGAAAAAAGGAAGAATAAGATAATAGATATTTAATCAATAACTTATTTTTTTAATTAAGTATGCAAATATGAAAAATAATAATTTTCTATTGGCAAATGTATACAAATACATACGTGCCAAATTGCTACAGATTACAGTGTGTGTATTCGTTAAACATGATATACTTTGTACACAGAAGCAGAAGAGTTTAGAATGAAGTGATTTTTTATTAATTTATAATTTTACTTTCACGTAAAGGGTAAAACAACTTTTATTTCAATCGTTTTTTATTACGTGTAGATTTTTTTCTTACAGAATAGTCAAGTGCAAAATAATTAAAGTTTTTTTGTAAGAAAAAAAAATTTTTGTAAGAAAAAAAGTTTTGTATTTTGAAGTTCAGGTTTGTTATAATGCGAACACCTAAAATGTAAACGTTTTAAAAAGAATTTTCTGGACAAACCTTACATTCGAATCAAGGGAGTTAATTACAATATATCAAATCTGTCGTCTTTTCTTTCTACTTTTTCCTATTCCTATAACCCCTCGTAAGGAATTGTTAGGTGGCACTACGCATACCATTGGCGTTTTCTTACCATGCCTCTGTCAACAAGAGTTTCCATGTTCAACAAGAGTCCTAATTTTGTCAACCCAATTTGTTGGCTGTGGCTTTTCACTATCCCTGGGCCAACAGTTTTTCCAAAGTAATAACTTACTAAACATTTGGCCAAAATATCATAGAATAGTTTGGTTTACTTCTTTAGGGAGCCGATATTCGAGCTTCAAACCTTCTACGATATAATCATTAATGCTGTATTTCATCCCAAGCACGATTCTTAAATGAGTCTACTCTTTTCCTAATCTTTCGTTTCGCAGTCCTGGTTTTACCCGCATATATGAAAATTGGGTATATTAGAGTACACACCATCCTACGTATTATTATTGCTTATTCCAGTTTCATTATATATTCGCAATAGTTTGGTTGCGGCTTTTATTGCTATTGCTTCCACATGTTTTTATGATAGCAAAACTAAGATAAATAAATTTGTACACTACTTCGAAACCGTCTATCAGAAGGATATGTGCAACATCGCCATTCCACACAGACCAAGGCTTGTTTGTAGACGTTTTATTTGAAGTTGGTATTTCATTGGTTGGCTTGAGGTTTGTAGAAATGTTTGAAATATAGTTTTGGATTAGGGTGAATTTCAAAATAAAAAATTTTACCAGATGAGTTATGGTGAAACTTATTCAAGTGACAAGTGACGAATTTCGTTGATAATTTTTAGCTTTGAAACGGGTGGCTTAAAAGTTTTATTGCTGTGAAATCAAATCATTAATGATGGTGTTTATGACATGAATTGTTTTTTCCTGATCTTTTTATCCTTTCCTGCAAAATAAGTTGTAATCGATGTACTTGGTGTCTTTCTTAAATGTCTGAAGTATTTCTCCTTCTCTTTTTGACAAACACTCGTTTGTTGGAGATAGGTGATATATGTAAAATAAAGTCTGAGAATCCACAATTTAAACGATTCTAATTTCTTTTGTGTCAAAGTCCGGTTTGGCGTCGTGCAGAAAATAAATGATATGGCATCTTACTAATTTAAGGTTTAATGCCATGTAACATCAGAAAAGGAATCAGAGAAGGATGTAACCTTGTACTCTTCAATATATAAAGAGAGCACATCATGGGAAAGGTACTTGAAAACTAGGACAAAAGCATAGTTATTGGTGGCATAACAATTAACAACTTGAAGTACGCGGATAACACCGTACTGATAACAAACACACAGGAAAAACGGAATAAACTGATTAATAAAGTTGAATACGAAAGGAATTCGGACTGGATATAAATTAGAACAAAATAAAAGTAATGATAGTAGATAGGGCAGACAATAACCAACGAAACATAAAAACCATATGGCTACTCAAAGTGGTGAACCAATATAACTACCTGGGAGCATTAAAATATAGAGAGAGAGAGAGAGTGATAAACCACTAGAGGCAAAAAAGGGTATTATAAAAACACTCTTATTCTCAGTGGCATTATACGGTGCAGACATGGACATTATAAGTCCAAGAAATAAGAAGATTGAAAGCATTTAAATTCTGGTGTGGAAAATGAATTCTCCGTATTCCATGAACGATAAGAAGAACTAATGCATCCATTCTTGAAACAATTAGAAAGCCGCAAAGAATATCCCGGGTAACGCTTGACCACATACCAAAGTCGTATAATCAGAAGACCAGATGATGATAGTTTAAGGAAAATGGATGGAACTGATATGGTTTAAGCACTTACTTTATATATATTTTTTTTTTATTTTACCACATCTTTTTTATCTCTTTAATCTGCGCTTTCCTTAGTGTCCCCCAAAAATACTTTACCTGGATACTTTAAGATAGCCTAATTTTAAAAAATTCACCAAGAATACGACTACTATTCGGTTTAATTCCTATTTAAGTTTAGAAAGTATAATTTGAACACTGCTTTTGTAATTCTGTCTATACACACAAACTACAATTTTTTGGCCTTATTTCAAGCAGAACTAAAAGCCTTGAAAAAGTCATATATAATAAGGCACACCGCCAGGAAGAACATCGCAACAATGGTCAAACTTATGTTATTCTAAAAGAACCGTTAAAATTTATAACAACATTTCGTTAGCTACATTGGTTGGGATCAGCTGCTCAGATTGCTATGGTGAGGGAAGCTTCGTTCAAAAAAAATTAATTGGATGCCAACAATTAAAAGTATTAGAAAATATAGACGATTATATCGTACTAACGTGTCAGTACTGAAAGAACTAAATGTTAAAGTCCGACTCCTGCGCATAATAAATCGAACGTACCTACAATACCTTGGCCATGTATCCCGAAGAATGGGAAAGATCCTAATAATCGAAGGCAAGATCGAAGAAAAAAGACCAAGAGGCAGACCACTGACGCGCTGGATGGATCAAGCAAATGAGCTTATGGGACTGGGTTCTGATACAGTTCACCTGGCTTAGGATAGAACGGCATGGAGAACCGCTGTTGACTCCTTAGACTCGTAATGGTGTTACAAAACTTTATCGGAGGGTAAACGGAAAAAGGAGGAGGAATGCCTGCAAAATTCATTTAACAAAAACTATATGTGGTAAATAAAAGCAAGAGATTTAAAACAATTTATATCACTTTCAAAAATCAACATCAAAGGTGCATTAAATTAGTACAAATTGGCAATCATAAATTGCTCCGTACTTCCCCTTGAAGAGCAACTAAAGTCGTTTCTGGGTTTCATCCTGGCTGGCCTGGACATTTATGATGATTGAATGTAATGGTAGATCATTCCTGATCAGTTTCAAATGCCCACGGATAACTAAAATAAATCTTTATGAATATCCTGATGATTAAGAAATGTGATATTTAGTGGTCCACGACGAATATCCCTTCCGAAAAGTAACTGTAACACAAATATTTTTGAAACCACAAATCTAATACATTTTGGTTGTAGCTTTATTTTACTTTTGGTTAAAAATTTTCGTTTAAATATATTTCTTGAATTTTACTTTCTTGTCTGTGATCCCTGGGCATTTACAGGATTGGAAGAAATAAACAATTTTTAAAAATTTTGAATAAAATATGATATTAGAAAGAATTATTGTACTAAACAATATCAAAATGCCACTAAGAGTTAATGGCTTCGTTATTATAAGTCCTATCGTTTCCGGAGGAAAAAATTAATATTAAACTAATATAACATAAGGACATGAATAAGAATTAGACCTAATCTTAATCAAATGATGACTTAACTCAAATTTTTGAGATATAAATAAAAATCATTGATAAAAAAAAGGCAAACAGTAAGTAGTTGAAAGAATTGTAAAGGCATTGAAAAATGTGCTTATCGTAATAAAGTTATCTGTTTTCATAAGATAGGTGCAACAGAAATCAGCTGTTCTCAAGGATAAATCTTGAGATTTAAAACCTTACCACGTTCTGTATTGTATTTATTTGCTTATTGCATTCCACATTCCTACTTGTTGAAATTCAAAGAAAATGTGTATAATAAGCGATATTAAATCGTTTAAACAATAAACACATAACATCGATTAAATACTAATGTAATGATGTTGTTTAATTAAGCAAATATTTTTCACATTGTTAAAGGAAGTTGTGACGTGGACTAATAATAATAATTATTATCACATACTTTATGAGCTTATTTGTAATCTCACGTCCATTTAAATGATTGAGCTTTTAAAATCAAAGTACATATGTGAGTGAGTAAGTTTTAGTCGTTGGCGCAAATTTCAAATGCCCGCAAATCAGCTGATTGCTGCACAGCTAAGATTTCCTCTTCTTTGTTATGCATGCTACGTTACATTACTAACATAATCCAGTCATATGTTTAGGAATCACTTATTTTTAACAAATGTTGCAACTTTTTAGAATTTATTTTATTGTTTTTTTTTGTGTGTTAAAAAAAACAACAAAACTGTGGAGCTTTTGGTATTTTGCAAAGAGAATGAAAAAAATTAAACAAAATCTTTAAATTGAGGCTAAAACCTGAAGCTATTTATTAACCAAGACATCTCTTTGAAAGACCCCTTCTGTGTGATGAGCTTAGACTATTTTGTTAAATCAAATTTTTACTTAGAAGCCAACTAATTCTTACTCTTCTTCTTCTTTTTCTTTAAATTTTCTTTTTTTTTTTCCTATTTTATTTTTATTCAACATATTTTCTTCTTTTTTATCTTCTTCTATTTAACTATTAGGCATTACATGAATATAACGACACCCACCTTTTTCTCAACCTTTTACCCTTCACCTTTTCTTAGATTGTATAAATAGTTAGTTTTATACTAATTAAGTTTTAATTCCCAATTTGTTATTTACCTATCAAGATCCCTCCGTAGGTTGAGTTATACTCACTAATATCAAAGCTTTGGTACACCAGGGACTAGGTTCTATGAATTTTTGTGCAAAATTTTAAAAAGTCAAGACTTAAGACTAATCTTTTATTTTTTTCACGAAAACAGAGAGTAAATAGAACTATCAATGTAAAGCTGCTTAAAACAGGAATTTGTTCTCAAATATTTTCTGGTGTAGAAAAATTTTACCAAAGATTTTTTAAACAGATTTCTAATAAGAAAAAACTTTTTTTGGTTGAATTTTTACAGCGTAAAAATGAATCAGCGTAAATGGAAATCGCGCAAATGGTGGGACAACTGTATTTTATAGTTTTTTGAACTAAATTTATTTAAAAATAATTTAAAATTTAAGGATTATAAGTGAAGAAAAATGTTCACTAAAAAAAAAAACGTAAAAAGTTAAAAATATGTTAAGTAATTGGTACAAATAGTGTAAACATTGCGTGAAGTAAAATGTGTGGTTTGAATTGTCGTTTTTAATGAGTAACTCCACTAATTATGCTTCATTATGAGTTTCGCGAAAAATATGCGAGACCGTTGAGTTAAAGCTACATCTGGTCGAGAAATGCAAGTTGGCAATACCCAGCAAAGCGAACAAACCAACTTATTTAATATTATATAAACTAATAAATAATACAAACGTAAATTATTTTGTGCTTACAACAAAATATTTATAGCGCACAATGACTTGTGTATAATGTATAAAAAGCTCATTGTAATATTAGTAAAGCCTGAGAGAAAACAATGTCTACCTTGTACATGTTATTCAGGTTACTTTTTACTTAGAAAATTAAAAATTTGTTAAGTTAGCTCCTAAAACATATGCGTAATTAAAAAAATCATAACGATCTTTAAGTGGGGTAAGATTATTTTTAAACCATCCCTAAACTTTTTAAGGGTGTTTTAGGATAAAAATTGATTCGGAGCTTATTAAAACTCGCATATGTATCGCGTAAAATAAATTTTGTAGACGAAGCATTTGTCCACATCTTCAGCAATGCATTTTTAAAATGATCAAATAACATGCAACAAACTGGAAACATTTTCATATGTTTTGTATAAAATATATCTTTGTCGTCAGCTTAGGACGCTCCTGGCGCATGGCCTCTTCTCTGCCTGTAAAGCTGGAAACATACATTACAGGTGGACCTACTGGAGTTGCAGGATTTCTCATCTAACTCCGGACCAGAGAAGGTTTTAAGCCATGAAACCCCACACTGCCAAATCGGGTTGTGGAGTTGGAGCAGTGTTGGGCATTTAAATATTTAAATAAATATATTTCGTGTTGTGGGGCGCGAGCCCACGATCTTCCACCCAGCAGCCGGATATCTAGACCGCTGAGCTACACTGCCCCTACATATCTTGAATGTTTCAAAATGTTCAAATGACTAATTTCCACATATTTTGCAAAGCCTGTCGTTGCCTATTGCTGGGCGTAAGCCTCCCGCTGTTGCTATATTTCTCTGTTTTGTGCCGTTTGGTGCCACTGTTTTCCAGCGTGGAACATTCTTTTTTGAGGTCTTTCCATTCTTCCTTTAAAGGTTCTTGGTCGCCAAAATTCCGTTCTACTTGTCCACCTAGATTTTTATTATCTTGCTACATGTCCTGCCCAGTTCCATTTAAGACTAACGTTGCGATGTATTCATCGTTAATTTTACTCCGTCTGCGTATTTCCTTAAATTTAGGTCGAGCATACTCCGTTCTATTGCGAAGTTGTAAGCCTTTTGATGCTTCCCGCAGTTAGTGCTATTGTTTCCATTCGATAAGTTGTAACTGGTAACACACACGAATACTTTGGATTTTAATGATTAGGGTATTTCGAAGTTTTTAAAATATTTTTGCATATGCGGCCCAACTCTGTCTAATTTGCCTTGAAATCTCTGCTGTGTGATTATTTTTACCTGTAATAAGATGACCTAGATAAATGCCTTGGTTCATCACCTTAGTCTTTAAAAAGTCCATCGCGAGACCAACTAATGCTTCGTTTAGTTTATCTAACATAGATTTTAGATCATCTTCATTATCACAAATCAGGACCACATCGTCTGCGAATCGTAGGTGGTTCAAGTATATTCCGTCAATGTTATTTCCTCCCAATCTAGTTTGTTAAAATATCTTCGTTGCAAGTCTAAATAGCTTCGACGATGTAGTATCACCCTGCCGTTCGCCTTTTAGGATTCGTAAAATTTTGGTGATCATATCCTCTTCAATTTTAATTTTGATTGTAGCATTATCGTAGATATTATTCAGTAGGGTAGACTTTCTTGAATTTAATTTTTGCCATTTTCAAAACGCACTTAGGAGACGATTCTGAGCTTAATATAGATCAAAAATTAACTGCAGAGGATATTTTGTAGCCATAAGTTTTATCTCCAACCTCCTGCAACGTATTTTCACAATATTATCGAAATTTTAATTAAATTTGTATGATTACTAACGAAATTTTTTATTTAAATTGCAAAGATTTTAGTAAAATTAAATCAAAGTTACCGCTATTTTACCCAAAATCATTTAAATTATGACGAAAATAGGTAATTTTAACCAAAAATGCCTGAAAATTTACAAAATAATTATGTATTATTAAAAAATGTTAATTTTGTATAGGTAACGCGCCCCCCTGTCAATTCTCTCGCATCATTACTAGGAGAATTTTTACTTGTAATAGTCCTGAAGTAACAAGAAATATGTGTTTAACGATGATTTAAAATTATACCAAAGAAAATGTTATCTTAGAGTGGCAAGTCCTAGGTTTGGCCTCTTTTTTAAAACTGTCGTGATATAATTTTCATAGATTTTAAATATTTTGAAACATGGCAACCCTAGATACATTGGTACATTAAGCACATAGAAATTTAAATTTGGGAATTTGGAACTGTGCATTAATAATTACAAAAATGTTACAAGTTTTTGTTTTAATGAAAGTGTACACCACATTTTTTTGTTTACCGGATATATTAACTTTCTTAAAAAATAATGGATGATTAAAAAAATTGTTGTCGGTCATGCAATGAGCCTAAAGACAAATAAAATAATTTTTTGTGGTTGTTGACAAATGAAATAATAAGAGATGTTGAGTAGAAAGTAGGATTTAAAGGGCTGGAAGTTTAGAGCAATTTACTGAAAGCCACAGCCAGCTTCATGCTGTGAAACAAAGATTAAACTTCTTGGAGAAGGCGTGGCATATCTTAAGTCTAACCGCCACTTCGTACGATGAACTTCCCTGAGTTATTCTATATTCTCAAGCCACAAGCACAACGCGTTTGTTTAAAAAAATCATAGGCATATTTTGTATGAGACTTACGTGTGGTAGAAATTACACAGATGCAGATAATGCTTTAGATAAAGGCGACTTAAGTTACTTTATTTTTCTTTTGCGGCTCGTTTTGAACACCGTAATGACTTATTTTTAAGACACCACCGCAAAATTTTTATCATTAATCATTTTTTTTTTGAAACTTTTTTAAAACTAATTTCACCTTAAATGTATACCACCCTTAACATTAATACCTACTTAAGCTTCCAAGTAATAAAGTTAAAGCCTAATTATTCATTTTTGTTAATTATTTTGATTGTCCAACATTCTCTAATAGGGTAGTTTTTGGGCCCCAACTCTTATAAAAGCCATTCATAATTATAGCGCATTATCACATTTTATTTGAAAATTTTTTGATTGCTTTAATATTTTTGTAAAATTAATGATATCAGGGCAGGAAGTTTTGGATTATATTTTATCTTAAAAAACTTTATTTGTAAAGCAACGTCTTTTCTTGTGTACTTTTCATTATTTATGTTTTATTTTACATAATAGTGTTGTACAAATGTTTGTTTTGCTACATTCTATTATTATCTTTCAATTATTTCCGCTATAAAAGTAAATTAAAATTTTAATTTTAACTGTCACAATGTGTCAATTTTTATAAATTTTTGCTTGTTTCGTTTTTGGTATGACGTTTTTCTCTATTAATTGAATAAATAAATAGAAATAATGAAATACCTCTTCTTCATTTTTTTTCTGCTGCATCCTCTACCTCTTCCTATCTTTTTCCTTTTCATCTTATTTTTCGTTTTATCTTTCTCTTGTAGTTTCGCTTCCTTCTTCTCTTTCTTTTCCTCTTAAACTTAAACTTTCTCTTGCAGTTTCGCTTCCTTCTTCTCTTTCTCTTCCTCTTAAACTTTCTGTCTTATTTACCTTCTTTTCCTGTCCTCCTTCTTTTTCTCTTCCTCCTTCTGTTTTTTTTTTTTTATTGCGTTTGGTGTTGGGCGTTTTATTTACTTCCTACTAACGAGTTTTTAAAAAGAATTTTGAAAAACAAAGAAGAAAAAAGAATAATTTTATATAAAAAAATGTATGATTTGCATAACATAGAACAAATCATGATTATCAATAGATCTCATACCCCAGCAGCACCTGCAACAAATCGTTTAATGTTAGGTGGTAGATCACTACATACACCTCGTGGCTCTGATCTTTAACGAAAGTGGAAGCTCTTGAAAAATTTAGAAAAGATAAGAGATCGCTAAAGTTGCAGTCAAAATGCCACGAACATGAAGAGATAGCAACATCACATCACTAAAAGGAGATTCCATTAAACATGTGATCACGATGCCTCTAATAAAAGACACTATGACGACTAAGAAGAAGAAGAAAATATGTAATTAATCTGTAAAAGATTCCGAATTTGGTATTATTTTTATGGTGTTGTAGAGCAGCATATATAATTATTCTGTAAAGGATTCCAGAAAATAAAGGATTGTGTAAGTGACTCTCTTACTTAAGTTTTAGAAAAATATTGGTTTTCTGTAACTGGTGAAATGTTGTAAAATCTGGCTCTGATATTTCTCGGCCGTAAGGATTTCCTATTTCAAAACCTTACTGTCCATTATAAGTTTGAGCAACTTATATTTACTGCACTATATGATCCAAGTATGTAAGCAGTCTTCCTTTCTTCTTCTACAAATACTATGACGGAGGTTTCCTTACATTAAATTATGAGTTTGAGCCATTTATATTTACTACGCATTATATGACCTAGATAGACCCGTCTTTCTTGATTTCTTCTTCTGCCAATCTTATGGCGGCCTTACTTTTCATTAGAAGTTTGAGCATCTTATATTTACTGCTATGCATCATATGACCCAGATAGGCAGTCATCCGTTGCTTTTTCTTCTACCAATACTACAACGGTCTTTACCTTACGTTTCCCCCTGACATGGGGAACAGCCGCTGTTTGGGGCCGCCCATTCTGGGTTCTTTAAAGACTTAACATCCAGCCGCCCATTCTGGGTCAGACGCTGTTCCTTTTCTATGAAGACAGACGCCATTTTTGTACAGTTTTTGGTTCGCCCCGGGTATTTCATTTTCCCGGTACCACCCATATCTGGGAGGCATTCCCCTATCCACCACTTTTGGAGGCGCCTGATGTGGGACTGATATACCCCACACGGGGTATAGCAACGTTAATTTGGGAATAGCTTTACTCTGTCGTTTCTGTTTATTTTTCTTCTAGTTATCCCTAATAGATTTTTCCAGTTCCTTTTTGTACGACCATAAGTGGCCTGAAAATTGTTTCTGAATATGTGTCTATTGGTTATTCTTTCAACTTTCTTTTGTACGACATTAGTACCCTACAAAACGTGTTTTTCTCATTTATATCAGCAACTTTGGTTCTGGCTTTTCTGTGCATGTTTTTTTAGTTATCTTACCCCTAAAACATCTTTTACTTCCTTTTGTAGGATTTTTCTATCTCTGTGTTTTTGTTCCTTGTTGCCTAATTCTCTGCATCGTAATTTATTACGGGTAGTATATTCTTTTAATCAAAAATAAAAAAGGTATATTCTTGAATACAATTCTTATTCTTCTAACTGTTTCTTCCCTCTACGGAGGTTGGTTTTCATCAAAATTATTCTTTGATAATGGCCCAAATAATGATGTAGTAACTGGAGTTGAACCACTCGCGAAGATTTTTGAACCAAGATTATTTGCATTTGTTTTATTTTAGATTTTGCCTTGTATAATTACTTGTAAGGTTTTGTTCTTCTTTCCCCTTATAAAGTGTCCGAAAGTTTTAAAATCTTTCTTATTTGTTCCATTAAGTTTGTTGTGTGGATGGTTCTTAGTATAGATATATTCTTCCACCTTCCTGATTTCCTCTTTCAATGGTCATCAATGGTTCTTTGCGTTATTATTTATTTTTGATAGGTTGATTTTCACTTTTTCCTTTTGATTTAGCCAGTGATCATCAGAAAAACTTAATTAATTAATTTTATTTTTTGTAAATTCAAAAACATTTTACCTACATTTTTTTATTTATTAAAAATAGATTCTAAATCGATTTTATTTTGGTTTATATTTAGCATTTTTTATGTAAGTTTATTGATTGATTATTGATTTAAGGTCTATATGTAATATGAAAGTTATTTTTGGATGCGATGACAGTACGCAACTTAGTTGTAATGTTTATTAATAAAATGCAGATGTAATAAATTCTATGTTTATTGGTCCAATTAATGCTGTTGCTAATAAAATTTTGCGCAAGATGATTAAAATTAGGATCGATCGATTGGAGTTCAAAAGGTGATTAGTACTGATGAAATAATAAATAAATGTGGCGACCATAAAACCGTTAGGAAATGTGATAAACTAAATCTACAGATAATTTTTAGCGGGAAATACATTCCGTTACTGAATTAACAACAAACCAACAAAATATAAATCTATCTGATTAAACAATTATGTAAATAGAAACTGTATGGATGCAACTTGAATTATTATTTACATTTTTTATTTACTTCATTTCCAATCGTATCCAATCAGCACAAATAGGTAACTGTACAAGTTATTAAAAAAGTTGTTTGTGATTTGCATGTATGCACAAACTTGTTGTGGGGAAATGCACAAGAAGAAAAAATAAAAATATAAACAACGTAAGTTCATATAATAATACTAAAAAAAATTATCAAGGACGACCAGTCGCGGTTGCTTTAATTTGGGAGCCACCTATGTCGTTATATAATAAAAATCAATTAACGCACCAAAACCTAAATTGCACCCCCAACAAAAAAGTTATAAAAACGTCCCTTCTTGCATGTTCAAAATTAGTAAAGGCATTTTTCATAACACCTAACCCTCTGTCTTTAAAAATGGCTAATTTAGCAATTTTTCTCTTTCACCCCTTTATGTCTAAGTTTGCCAACTAAGGAGGTTCAATTTCAATGAAAACTAATTTTGATTTGTGATCATTTTCACTTTTTTTATTATAGTGCGATATAGGCCTTACCCTTAGTTCCTCTAACCGACAATCGCGGGAATTTAAATTCGGGTCGTTACCCTATCAGAAAAAAAACCTGATTCTCCGGTCCAGGTTAACATTCACAGTGGCGTAACTTACATCCAACAAATCTTAAGAAAATTAATTTAATTAATAATTGGCATTGCTTAACAAAACGCAATTTTAAACTAGAATTAAAAACAATTAAAAATCAAATTAATTTTCTTATATATTTTAAGACCAAAAACATTCTTTATCAATGCAAAATTGATTAAAATTTTAATTAAATAAAATATTTTTATAACATTTATCAATTTGCCAATTATTTGTTATCATTAATTTGTTTAAATATAATTCTTTTCAATTGTGGTTTTTTGTAGGTGCATAAAGTTGCAAAAATATTTTTCGGCACGCCTCTGATTTAAACATCTCGATTACCTGAAATATTCTCGATTGTTTTGGCGGGAAGTAACGTAACTTTGTCTCGTTTTTTTTATTCATTTCATAAAAAATTGCAATGAATTTTTATGAAGCAACATAAATCGATTTAAAAAATTTCACGGTGATGAGGCAAAATCAAAATGAAACTTTTCAGAAATAAATTTTTTTTACTATTTACACTTTAATATTTGTTACTTTCAATTTATTAATATCACAGTTAAAATAAAAAAAACAATTTGAGGTCGTGTTGGAGAATAATTATCTCTTGTAATTAATGATAGCTGAATCAACGAAAGTATTTATAAATCATTTCAAGCTAAAAACGATTAATAATTTGTATTATGCAGTATTTTTCCCGGGTATTTGTTGCAACGGAAATGTTCTGCATTTATATGAGTAGCGCAAATAAAAATTGTTTTTGTAAATACATAAAAATTCTGGTCACAGTCGCAGTTGGAATTTTTTTGACTCTCGCCCGGAGATTTAATTTGTGGAGTGTGGAACTGATGTAACAAATCATCTTCTAAGGACTAGGGGTTGTAATTAATGAGCGGACGAATTTTTTTTCAGCGTGAAAGGCTGCTGATTTAATAATGGTGATTAGCGGGCTTGTTGAGGAAGTTTTGGCGCGCTTTTGCAGTCTAGCAGGATATAAGCTGTAAAATATGGATTTCGTAAAACTTATCTTTTATCTTTATCTAAGAAGATTTTGACCACTTGTGAGGCAACTTAAGAATCCTCACTAAAAGTACATGTCTTTTCCAAGCCATTTGTTATTTATTCTATTATTGGTACTTGCTTAAATTGTCATTCAAAACTTCAAGTCACAGCTTCCGGCGCCGTCTATACCTTTTACTCAAAATATCTCCTTTATAAATATACAAAAAAAATTCAAAACGGTAAGATTTTTATTCTCCTTAAACACCTAGTCTTTGATTTTAAGACCGAATAATCCATCCATTATGTTAATAAAGGAAGTTCTTAAAAAGAAGTATGCAAATAAAAATGGTAATACAAAAGCAAATCATTTAAAATTTTCAAAATATTTTTAAATAAATATTTAACCTGAGTACATTTAACAAAACGTAATATAAGCTTACAAATAGCGCACGTACAACAAAATAGACTTAAAACTTCTTAAAGTTTATTTTGTTGCCAATTAAGTTGTACAAGAAAAACATTTCTTTCATCTGTTCTTTCTTCTGCACGCGAAATTGTTTGATTTTTTTTGCATAGTTAGAACTCTGGTGTTCTGGATTCAAATATTTCTTCATTTCTTTAAGAACCTGTCCACCATCACCTTCGTATATAGAACTAATTCGAGTTTTCCATAAATTCATTGTTAGATTCACAGCTGGTGAAGCTATATCTAAGTCTTCTGGTAGTTTTGGGAGTTTATGCTAATTTTTAAAAAATCATAATTGGTTAAGTTTTTTATTAAATAATCCCGTTTAATTATTAAACCTTTTGGATTATGATTTATCAAACCAAAAAACTGATTATCTTTTTGTTAACTTTTAATTGAAACCATGAATTTGTACATATTATTGACATTATTAGCTGCAAAGCAAAATAGTTTCATGGACCTAAATTGAAACTTTCCCTGAGATTTCTTGTTCAGTACTAATGTCCTCTTCCTGGATCTCTCCTCTAACTTTTGCAGTATTATGAGCTGCATAACACGGTATTTGTAATTCCTTATTACGTGGCCAAAGTAAATCAGCTTTTTTTACATCTCTCACTTTTTTTATTTTTATTAGGTCCTCTGTATTTAAAACCCGCGTCCATGGAAGTTTTAGAATATGCGTTGAGTGTGTTCTCCATAGCTTTGTACAGTTTTCACGTTCATTAGAAGAAAAAGGACATAGCATTTTGTTATTTAGTGGCAGTGACAGGTTTTTGGTGCATAAGATTGTTTTCATGTTGTTGATTGCGGTACTTCCTTTGATCTCAATAGGGAACAGATTTTCTTCAGAGACTAGCAATTTCTGCTTAGGAATTGCCCTTATTTTAGAATAGGTTTTGTTTCCAGAAAACACACGTTGACCTGTAAAACTAGCTACCTCGATTTTCCATGTATGCCATAACAGTTAACTTTGTCAAGAAGTATCCAATAAACCACCGTATCCTGGGTCAAAAATCAAACTGTGTCCAGAAATTACTTTATTCTTCTTGAAAAAGAGGAAAGATATTAAAGTAAACAAAAATCTGTACTGGCAACAGCAAGCAAAAGTAAAAATTGAAGATTCATTGACAGGGAAAGTGGATATCCAAGGAATAGTCCATCAGGGCTGTATTCTCTCCCCCCTCTTATTCAATTTTTATGCCAACAAAATTTTTTAAATTGTCCTTCATGAATTGCGATTTGGCCTATAAATTAATGGGGTGTGCATCAATACAATTAAGTACGCAGATAATACCCTCATCTTAACCAAAAACTTAGAAGTCATCCAACTGCTCCTAGAATCTATGAATTCAATGTAAGACCTCTATAGAATCACTAATATCGGAAAGCAAACCTAAATATCAACGTAAAAAAAATAAAATTCATGGTGTTTAGTCGAAAGAACCATGAAGGTGCTTCTCTTTATCAAGGTAGCACACAAATCAAGAGGGTTCATAAATTCAAATATTTAGGAAGCTCCAAAACAGCACATTTAGTCCCCGACATAAAAGAAAAACGTCAAATCGGGACTGTCAGCGCAACATTCAACAAAATGTAACCCTTCTTAAGGGACGATAATCTCAATCTAAAACTCAGACAATAAATGGTAGTTACATGTGGTCCTTTAGAAGCCTTTGAGATCTGGGTTTACAGAAGAATGTTCATGCCGTGGGTGTAGAGAGTCTTGAACAATGACCTGTTGCAAAGATCAATTACGCATTGAGAGTTGCTGACAAATCTAAATTGCAGAATCACTAGCTTGGGTATGTACTAAGAGGATATTAGTTACTACATCTCATACTAATGGTCAAAATTTAGGGGCTACGTGGTATTAGCAGATTGATCCAAGATAGGTACACAATATCCACACCAGAGTCGAAAGTAGAGCCGGCCTAAGTGCTGAATTCGAGGTGAAAGTAGAACTCCATCAAGGATCAGCACCAAGTGTACTGCTTTTCAACTTGGCGATGAATCTTATTAAAAAACACATCCAAGCCCATTGCCGTAGAACCTTTTGTAGGCAGACGTCATTGTTCTGATCGCCGACACAGCAAACGAGTTACAAACAACTTCGTGGATTACAACCCCAGAGCAATCAGGCCTAAAAGTTAGCCGATCAAAGACTGAGCACCTAATATGTCGTTTAATAATAACAGCAGGCTAGCAACAATGTATTACCACGATAATGAGCCGGTACCGAAAGTAACTCAATTCAAATACCTCGGCGCGGATAATGGAGATGTAGAGGCAGAGGTTGCGCACAGAATAAATATAGCGTGGCAAAAATGGTGATCGCTAACTAAAATCGTAGGTGACGCTCACATACCTATCCGGACTAAGGGCAAGATTTATAAGATGGCATTGAGGCCTACGATATACGGGGCGGAATCTTGACCTACCTGTAAAGAAAACATGTGCAAAAGCACATATCAACGTTTACCACCGAGATGCGAATGTTTAGATGGTCGAGAGAACTAACGAACAAACTTCGAAATGAAAATATACGTAATTGTTTCAAGTTTGCTTCCATACCAGAGAAACTCGCCGAAAGTCGTCTCTGGTGGTATGGCCACATAATGTAAAGAAATAAGCAACATGTAGTTAGAAAACCTTACACGTACCTGAACGCCAAGAGATGGAGGACGGCCCCCTACCAGCTGATGGACGAGCATGTCCAAACTTATTGAAGAAAATAAATTACCCGCTTCGACAACCCAAGAAAAGGTTCTTGGTGACGACAAATTGGTACCGACCCCACCTAAAGTGGAAACGTGCAAAGAAGAAGAAGAAGAGTCTTTACATCCCTTCTGGAACTGAGGCACGCCCAGTTTACATTAATTCAATTGTATGCCTTATTGCTTAAAACTAATTTTTTATGACAAAAATTGTAGTCTACTGCAGCAGCCCAAACTTTTTCCACTCGAGGCCATCTTAATTCTTATACAAAATTAAAAGTAATTCATATTACAATTTTAACAAACAACACCTTTTAAAATAAATATGTATATGCAATATGTAAATTCTTGCTTTCTTCCATGAGAAGGATAATGCTGATTTGCAAAATGCGGATCCATTATCGTTGGCTCGCAGACGCCATAGATCTGCGGATCACCGTTTGAGAAACTGGTCTACAGTATACTATTTCTTTAATATTTGAACCAATCATTTTTATATTTTTAATTATTTTGAGAAACTGGTCATTTGTTTTTGTCTTTACTGAAAGATAGTTTCTTTTTTAATTTTAAATTATTTTCTCAGGCTATTTTTCTTATTTTTAGCCTTAGGTCCAAAATTATTAAAGTAAAGCTTAAAAGTCATCTATCAGTAAAAATAACGTTTCTTTTAACTACAACAGCATGTACTTAACATTTTTGGGCATTAAGTAAAGCCACAAACCATCACAAGGGACTAATTAAGCAATTTAAATCTAAAATGCCGAAAGGTCTTAAAATATGAATATTTCCACGCATGCAAAATAACTTCCAAAAATATAAATTTGTTGCAAAGATAAAAGGAGGATTTTTAAATTATTTAAATATTCCTTTATAGTTTTTTCTTTTTCATAACATTTGACAAGTTTTGATGAATTTTTTTAAGAGCAAGAGCCTCCTTGGATTTGCTTTATATAAAATCAAAATTTTAAAGGCAAAGGCAAACTTCTTGTGAATTTCCTTACTTCAGGTTGACTTGAACTTTTAAGTCGATCTGAATGAAAGTAAGAAAATTTAAATTGATTCAAGTTTGGAAAACTTACATGCTCTGTAATAAAGTGTGGAAAGAAGAAATATTTTAAATGAATTTGAAAATGTCAATAAAAAAAAGGCAAATTTTTATTATTATTAATGCAATAGTTATTTTTTTTTAAATTGGCGTGAAATTATGTGTAACATTTCTTATTAAATATTACATTTTAGGTCTTTTATATGGAAATTAAGGAACAACCTCCAAAATATTTTTATATCTTCTAGGTCCATGCCAATTGGTAGTCACAGTTTAAAAATAAAAAATTATGAGAATTACTGCTTAAGTTGTTTTCTTTTCTTTATGTTTGCATAAATTGCATTTCAAGGTTAGCCTTAGGGTGTTTTAATTTTAGATCCTCTGGTTAGTTATGGAGGGGTTCCCGCCAATTTTAACTTCCGTTATTCCTCGAATTCTGATTTATTTAAAAATTTCAACTTGACAAATGTAGGAAGCATTGAAACTTTTGAAAAGTTTAAATTTATTAATATGCACAGAAAATATATTGACAGTTTCTTTGACAAATTATTTAAAACTCCTATTTAAAGCTCCTGTTTGAAACACCTATTTGAACTTCTTCATTCCTTCCTCCTTTATATCTCCAGAGATTTCTTAACAATGAAAATATTTGATATTTCTACCTACACCTTACAACATTCCTTTTAACTTTAGTACTTCGCGATAAACTCAAACCAATTATAATTTTTTTAACTATGTTATTTAAAGAAGGATTTTTTTTCGTCTAATCTAATCAGTTAGAGTTGTATATAATGTAGCATTTATGGAGGATTTTATTGCTTCAAAAATATATCCTTGTTGCTTCCTATACGCACAATGCTGAATGGATTTAATACTTTATCGCTTTCAATACTACACTTAAATGGTTTTATGAATGGCATCTGAATGAATACACCTTCCAAGTAAAGTATTTTCCACTTATCAGAAAAAAAAAGTTGTAAACATACTTTAACAGGAACTAGTCACAGTGGTATAGGAAACTATTATTACATAGATCTTTTCACAAAAAGTACTTTGTAAGCATACACTTCTTATGTGGGTGGTGCATTTTTTGTAAAACCTCAAAAAACCACATTATTAAGTCCAATTTGCTCTGCCCTTTTTTCAGCTTCCAAAGAAATTTAGCGCACTAAAAACTTTAACAAGAGTTTGATTGATCGGTTGATGTTTTATCCGTAGAAATAAAATTATTTACATAAGATAACCACAAACTCCAAGAATATGAATATAAATATAAACACAGACATGAATGGTGCATAAATTTCAAATGCATTTATTCACATACAGTAAACGCCAAAAAATTTAGGCTTAAATAAACGAAAAGAAATATTAGTTAGCATAATGCATGTGGTGCTTTGTGGTGTCTGTATCTTTTAAACCGATCATCATATGTATGTAGTTATGTAGATATGTTTAGGTCACACAGTGCTCAGCCAAATCAGTTAATAGGAAGCTAAATAATTCAAATATTTACATAAATATCTCATACTAATGCAAATTTTTTTTAACTTGCGCAATAAGCCACTACGGCTTATTTAGGCGATATAAACCCTCAATTTTTAAACTGTTCATTCAAAGTAATTTAATTATGCAGACGTTAAAACGACCTTTGAGAATAAGATCAATTTAAGTTTTACCAAGCAAAATATACAGGGTGTTGTTTCAATAATGCTAAAAATGACTTATCGTAAGAAAATCCTTCTGTTCTTGACAACTTACAACCAATTTTACGGATGTCCTCTTTAGCAGCCGACGAACAAGTCGATGGCGATCGTCCAGTAGATCACAAGCTATAATCTGCTCTTTCTTCGGAGTATGCGAATCATCATCATCAATATGTGAACCCTATTTGCATCTGTTTAGAACAATTTAAAGCTGCTGCAACTAAACCAATTCCGCAAGTTTTTCTTTTTTGTACAACTTTCCGTTTTGCTTTATTTTTCTCTGCATTGTATTGTATTGTATTATAAACAAAATATAAAGTCGATTGGCTATTAACGCCTTTCTGAACTGCGACCTTTGAGATCAATTGTTCAAAAACACCAAAATTCATGGTTACTCAGGAACTCCAATTCCTTTGCGAAATTTAGGATTGCTGTGTAACATTGAAGGGAGTATGTTGTCCCTACCAAATTAAGCCTTCCTTGTACGCGCTAAAGCGTTGCAATTGCATAGTAAATGTTTGGCAGTTTTAGCTTCCCTCCCACATAACCTGCACCTATTGTCCTGAGTTATACCCAGTTTCTTAAGGTGGTACCAGAAATTGCAGTGAATTGTTAAGAAACCCGTGATGGGTTCCTGTTCAAGTTGAGAAACATCTTAGCTCTTTTTGAGAAGTGTTTTATGAAAAGTTTTGCTTGCCTCATTCCTAGCGTTTTCTCCCGGTGGGTTGACTTGCTGTGCTCTTCCCATCTCCTAATCTCTTCTCGTCTATGGTCTGTGATTAGTCCACAAGATGGCTCTGGACTCACAAAGGGGGCTTTTGAGCCCGCTTTTGCTAGTTTATTCGCAGATTCGTTTCCGCCAAGTCCCTGATGCTCTGGCACCCAAACGAGGCTGAGCTTATTGCCTCTTTCCAGTTACTTCAGTGATTGACGGAATTTCCATGTAGATACAGACACGTGCTCGTAGGCTTGGATAGCCTTTAGGGCAGCCTGGCGGCTGTCCGTACATTTGTGCTCCTTTGAGCTTTCTTTCCAGACACTCTCTGGAGCACAAATCGATTGCAAGCATTTCTGTTTGCATGACCGTTGGGGTGTTGCCAAGGGCATAGGAGGCCCTATATTTCGGTCCTATTACCCCTATTCCTCTACATTCATCAGTTTTCGATCCATCTTTAAAGCAGATGGAGAACCCTCACTGCCAGCGATCGATCCGACTTTTAACCTCTCCGTGGCT